>OX457037.1:77414379-77446879 GCA_949752735.1 Lumbricus terrestris
GATATAGCAATCATTTATTTTGGAAAGGTTTGAAATGGATTATTTCTTTGATCAATTGGTAGGCGGCTGGACTGGGACGGAGAAGTCGACGGAGCGAGAAAGAAAGAAAGACAGAAAGACAGACAGACAGAGACAGAGAATTGGGAGGAGAGAGGAGGACAAGCGGGATTGTAGATGGATAGTCGATGAGGCGAATCACAGAAGAAGTCTTTCGACAGATCGTCCAATGTGTCTCGTGATTTTTCATGACCAATAGAGTTGCTGGATTTTGTTGAGGCCGCTCCTGATCGATGAAGACATGGCTAGACTGGGCAAGGTTACAAGCCATGGAAAGACAGGGCGATGCTGGGTAATGGAATAGGCTGAGGTAAGTGGAAATGAAAATCCGCACGTTTTTTTATTAGCGAACGTATGACATTTATTTCCCAGGCCTTTATCGCTAAATTGATAAGATGAGTGTGGTATCTATGGACATATATAATTATATATAATCCTTGGTGAGATCAGCCATCTTGGAATAGCCCTTGATTTGAGCAGAAGTAATGTCTGTGATTAAACCTCGAAATATTGCAGTGAGTTACTGAGTTATTCAGAACTGATGTTCGTATGAACGGGTGCCACGTTCTTTAAGAATCCTCGTCTATGAACCATGCTGAATCACTCTCGTGAACTTGACGTTCTGTTTTGGGTCCATACTGGCATGGGATATTGGGATAAATGCTGCTGACATGCTGTGGTCTTTCTCAGCAGCCTTACGATGATGCCTAGGTGGGTGTCACGACAACTGGTCTACCGACAACTCGTCTAACGACAACTGGTCTACAAACAACTGATCCATCGCTTGAGAAAATTAATGGAAGCTGGATGAACGTTTTTTACAGGTGAAATGGAGGTTGGATTGATAAAAAAACATACATACATACATACATACATACATACATACATACATACATACATACATACATACATAGATGCATGCATACATACATACATACATACATACATACATACATACATACACACATGCATGCATAAATACATACCTACATACATACATACATACATACATACATACATGCATACCTACATGCATACATACATACATACATACATGCATACATACATACATACATACATACATACATACATACATACATACATACATGCATGCATAAATACATACATACATACATACATACATACATACATACATACATACATACATACATACATACATACATACATACATACATACATGCATTTTACAGGTGAAATGGAGGTTGGATTGATAAAAAAACGCAAGAGAAATGGGTTTTGGACGATGGTTCTTTTACATGTATGTGAAATAGAAGCTGAATTGACGAAAATAACGTATGAGAACTAAAAGCTGGATGAAGGTATGTCTAGATCTGAAATAGAAGCTTGACTAATGAAAAAACTTTTAAGTAATGTAAGATGGATGAGGTATTTTTATATCTGAAATAGAAGCTGGATTGACGAAAATAACGAGCGAGAAATATAAGCTGGCTGAAGGTATTTTTAGATCTGAAGTAGAAGCTGGATGCATGTTGAAATAGATGTATGAAAATCATTAATCCAGCTTCCATTTAAGCTTACAAACCATTTTCATAAGTCCAGCTTCTATATCATCAATACGATTTGTCAGTAGACCAGTTGTCGTTAGACCAGTTGTCCGTTGACGAGTTGTCGGTAGGCGAGTTGTCGGTAGACCATTATTGTCGTGGAACCGCCTAGGTGTAGGGCTGTAGGCCTATAATAGTGCACCCACTGACGGCTGTTCAGCAAATGTGTCACGGTAAAGATAATCTGGTTAGCCTCTGACCAGCTTCTGCCTAACACTACTACGACTAAATTCATCCGGTTGGGTGTACGTAGGCGATTGGCGAGCATCGAACCTTGTGAGGTGGCTGAAGAATTTCTCCGTGTTTTCTTTTTGACTCTGCCCCGGATTGGGTGTTACGCTGGATGAGGAACTTAATTTCTCCATAACAATTCTAAAAATACCCTGCACGCTTAGCGTAAAATACACCTATAGGCCATGACTCTCGGCCCTGGGCCGGAAGTCATGGATATAGCGCATTTTGCGCTAGTTGTAGACTGTAGATGCGCTATTGATGGTCATAAGTATTCGTTGTATATGTTTAAGATTGTAAGGAAGTCACGAACAAACGCAGACCTTGGATTATCGATTCATCCGCCTGAAGCTGTGGCTATAGATTTCTAGGTTATCGCGCATGCGCGAAGCCTACTACGAGTCTACGACGTTTCTGCCGAGAAGTAAGCAGGTAGATATAGGCTACGGCCTCAAAGCAAAACTATCAATATTTAATATAAACCTAAATACAAAAATTACGAGGCTTGACAAGAGCAAATAATAATTAAGTCTTATGTGAGTGAACCCTAATGTAATGTAATGTGATGTAATTAGTAATTTCTATAGCGCCGCTCACAACCAAGGCCATTCAGTAGCGCTCCCAGTGCGATAACCTCTAGAGAAAAAATAGGTCTTAAGAAGAGAGAGATGTAGATAACGATCATGAAAGTAGAGTCCCACGCAGAGTGGAGGGAAGAGAATTCCACAAGGAGGGCCCAATGATGGTGAAGGATCGAGTTTGAGCAATAGTGGTCCTAGCTCGTGGAACAAACAAGTCAGCCCTGTCCAGAGAACGGAGAGGTCGATGAGAAGATGCTGATAGAGGAGAACGAATACAAAGGTATAGGAAGAAAATTACATAGCGAGGAAGTGACAAATATTTTGAATTGAACGGTGATGTGGGTGATAGAATCTGATGAAACCGTAACCGGTTTCAGTTAGTGGTCGCCGAATGATTTATTGTGGAGTACTGGAGTTTAATATGCAAGCTGTTGCTAGAAAAAACTAATTACAACAGATAAAAGGGTCGCTACGTTAGGTAGGCTAAGCGACCCACGATTTGGTAGGCCTGCTGTCACGCGTCACTTCGAATGCAATTTACTATGGTATTTATCAAAATTTTAATATTTTGTGACGGCTAAAATAAAAGCCAATATAATGTTCGCCGTCGACGAAGGATACGAGTTCATTGCAGACGTTTTAAACACGTTTTGGCATGTAAAGTGTGGTCGAATGCAGCGAGTTTCGAGTCACAAACAGCCGCCATCTTAAGGAGTAGAGACTTACACCTGCCCAAGAATGGGTGTAGCGTTACTCGCACAGTAAAGGTTTATGCCTTCTACATGACTACCATTTTAGATCGTTATTCGGGAGTAGACCAATTTTACGCTTGGAGTACGATATGCACCTAGCCCATGACTGTCAGCCCAGAGGAGTAGTCGAAAACTCAAAATCTCCCGGTCAACGCCGGGTCCCACATCTAGTATATATATTCATTCATTAGATGCATTTATATAGCGCCTCTTCAAGGGGGCTACTCAGAGGCGCTCCCAACCTCAGCGCGGCCAAACAAAACTGTTTTAAGATGAGAGAGGAAAGACTGAGAAGGATTTTTACAAAGAGAGCGGAGGGTCAGAGGAAGACCATTCCAGGTTGAAGGTCCCACCACCGAGAAAGCACGGTTCTGCATAGTGGAAGTTCGAGCAAAGGGTACTGAGAGTAGACTTTGTTCAGTCGAACGAAGGGAGCGGAAGGGGTGAGAACTAAGAGTAGGGCTACAAAGCTCACAAAGATAGGCAGGAGCAAGGCCTAGCATGCAGCGCCAGACTAGAGTAGATATCCTATACTCAATTCGCTGATTGAGTGGAAGCCAGTGGAGAACGTCACGCATATAGCTGGAGATGTGGCTGAATTTAGGTATGCGGCCAATATGTATATATTATATATATTATATCGTATTATATATGTGTGTGTGCGTGTGTGTCACAGTGTGTGTGTGGGTGGGGGTGTGTGTTTGTGGCGTCATGACAAATTTCATTCCTATCTTGCTTTTTCGCTCTCCATCCATTCTTCGTTCTTTTACCCTTCCTCCTTTTCCTATCCGTAGGCCAAGCGTGCTTCGACCACTAGGTAGCCAACGTCGCATGTTAAATGATGTGCAGAGATCCTGTGCATTGATGAGACCCAGGGTCTCAAGTGCCAATTGAATAAAATCGTGTGTACTGGGGATTCCTGCATATTTTGCTGTCGCCTTGGTGGATGCCATTTCTGCTGCTGCATTAACCGATTCGATAAAATCTATATCCTTATTATATAAAGGCGTCAATCAAATGATTGCGTGATGTCGTCTGTGACAGATGATTGACATTTGCAGACAATGCATTGAATACTGAGTTGTTTTCTTTTTGACTGACGGGTTGATCTTATTGTGATGGACGTCGTTGGCTTTTGTATGTTTTCAATATAAAAAAATGACTTGTCATGTACATGTACCTCCACGATCTATTGATTATTATTACTTCTTTGCGTCATATTATATTGCTTGTCGATGTCCCATTGCCGATGATGTGCAGCCTATACATCCATACCTGTTCGGCAGATGCAGTGACCGTTGTCAGCCAGACGTGTTGGAAAATGGATGTCCTCACTTCCTGGATGACCTCCAATCGGCTACTCTTAAGTTCCTCTAAAATCGCAGTTTATTTGGCTGGGTGGCCGTAGGCAATTCCTGGGTATTCACCTTTTCAAACTTGCCCTGCTCTTTCCCCGTATCTCCTTTTCCCTTACAGTTCGTGACCTTCTCGTGGGATGACCTGTTAGTAACCTCTCCGTAAGGAGGGGTGAACGAACGGGCACGGATGGCAAACGGGGGGAAGGCAATGGCAAACCACCCCTTATCTACTACCAACAAAACAGTCATGAGGTAGAAACACTGGAGAGGATACATCATGACTGTCGCCAGAGCTCCAAGAGTTGGCGGCACCAGATGACCAGGTGATATTATTAATTCATTGGGCCTACGTCTATTTTTACAATATTACATAAAATTAATATTACAGTCTAATTTTAAAGTAGGCCCTACACATCTTTTACGGCTTCAGTTAAGAATATTAAAGTGATTCATGGCCAACCATTTTTCTAACCAGAGCATATCCAGTGCACTCGTAGGGACAAACAGTGCATTAGCGATCTTGATCTTATGCCTTAAATAAGTTCTTGGCAGGAAAAATTTCTAGCAGTCTTGCGGCAGAACAACGACCAGGGCAAATGGTTTCATTGCCCTGATTTCCATTCTGTAGGGCCGCCACTGATTGCAAAATAATATATTTTCACCATGGGCGGAGTTTGGTTTCCGTTCTTGGAGGGGCTAAAGCCTTCTTGGGGGCTAAGCCCGGGAAAAGATACCATTTACACGGTGAAAAAAATGAATTTGGGTGTTCTTGGGTGGTTTAGCCCCCCCCCCCCTAGCCCCTGATAAACTCCGCCCATGATTTTCACGATCACGCCAGCAGTAGCTCAAACTCCATCCTAGTATTGTAATACATGTGAGGCTCACTTTTCACCAAAGCTCGAGGGTACGTACCGTACGTATTCTATTTTTTGAAAGGTACGTACGAATTTTAACGTACCCTATTTTAGGGTACGTAGACAATAATAAAATACGCTAGCCTCGTCATTACTCATTATAAGAATGTTCAATTTAATTTAAACAAACACTCACAACCCAGTACAGGGCGTAATAAATTGCTGCAATGCTATATTGTAGATATAGGCTATGTTTATCCAGCATACATTGCATTTAATGCACTAATGTCAGTCAGTCGTAGTCGTCTCAGTTCTGCTGCAGCACTTCAAAGATGTGTTCTTGTGCGTTTGTCTGATCCAACCCAGAACTGCTTGTCGAAAAAATTGCATTCAATCAAATAATAATTGTTCGCATTTTTCAAAACTTTCGCACGTGCGTCCATTCCTTCTCGCGTTCTCTGGGCATCGCTGACTCGCTGACTGATGCGTAGGCTATAAGCTTATAATTATATAGATATATCATATACTGCAACTGTCGAGTTACACCAATTTGCAAACCCGCCACGTGTACTTAGCTCTCATCAGAAATACAGTACAGTTTGCATTAAATTAATATTATTATAACCAAAGAATTTATCGAATTAAATTTACTGCTATACGCTACCGGAAGTACCGGTTTCAATGACGCATAGGCCTACAGTTGACGTCACACTATACGTTGGCTATGGGTCGCTGAGTAAACCATGAATAAAATTTTCGTGTATGGTACGTATCATACGCGTATTCTATTTTTTGAAAGGTACGTACGTATTTTAACGTATTCTATTTTAGGGTACGCGTACCCTCGAGCTTTGCTTTTCACCCATCTTCTGTCTCTCTGGGCTGCCGTTCACTGCGCTCAGCTACCCGTGGAGACTTTCTTGTACTTTTTTCGCGTAGCCTATTGCGACCACGCAGCGAAGTGTATTCTCGGTAGTGCCATGGGTCCAGCTATCTGCAGATTTTAGGCTAATAGCCTTCCTGTGGCTCTCCTCTAACTTCCTCTTGACTCTGCAGACACTTTCTTTCGTCTTCTTAACTCGTAAAAGAGAACGAGTTTCGTATGCATTTTTGATTATTATTAATAACAAGAAATGTCTGCCTTCGATTTGAACCAGGTCGGACTTTTCTTTTTTGTCATGGCAAGACATTGGAACAGTTAACTATGCATCAAACGCAGCGGCATACGTATGCATCCCAGAATTCACGGTTGCATTGCACACATCTTAGTCCGGAACAGCATACATTCCAATAGAACAGTCCACTGTTATCGCAATCCTCACCATGTCCTTTGCAGGTTCTCCGATCCCTGTGAATTCCATTCACTACACTGCAACGATCAATACAATCAATAACACAAAGATGATCGACGTTTGAATGAACAAGTGCACGATATGAGATCAATGTGACTAACATCAATCCTGGAATTAGAAGCAACAATGAATACTGTACTTTATTAATCAATAATAAAGTCTTCATGATATCATTAATTTTAACTCTCCCGCCTCGCGTACTGCTACGGTTCCACGACAACTGGTCTACCGACAACTCGTCTCCGGACAATTGGTCTAACGACAACTGGTCTACAGACGAATAGTATTGATGAAATAGAAGCTGGTTTTATTAAAATGTTTTTAAAGCTTAAATGGAAGCTGGATTGATGATTTTATTCATGTATTTCTACATGCTTCCAGCTTCTACTTCAGATCTAAAAATACATTCAGCCAGCCTCTATTTCTCGCTCGTTATTTTCGTCAATCCAGCTTCTAGTTTAGATATAAAAATACTCTCATCCAGATTCCATTACTTAAGCGTTTTTTCATCAATCCAGCTTCTATTTTAGATCAAGAAATACTTTCATCCAGCTTTTATTTCTCATACGTTATATTCGTCAATACAGCTTCTATTTCACCTGTAAAAGAGCCATCATCCAGATTCCATTTCTCTTGCGTTTTTTCATCAATCCAACCTCCATTTCACCTGTAAAAACGTTCATCCAGCTTCCATTTATCAAGCGCTGGACCAGTTGTCTGTAGACCAGTTGTCGTAGACGAATTGTCCGGGGACCACTTGTCGTTAGACGAGTTGTCGGTAGACGAGTTGTCGTGACACCTACTGCTACACTGCTACAGTTACTTCGACTGCGCTGCTGCTGCTACTACTACTATAACTTCTTCTTCCTCTCCCTCTTCCTCTTCCTCTTCCTCTTCCTCTTCCTCTTCCTCTTCCTCTTCCTCTTCCTCTTCCTCTTCCTCTTCCTCTTCCTCTTCCTCTTCCTCTTCCTCTTCCTCTTCCTCTTCCTCTTCCTCTTCCTCTTCCTCTTCCTCTTCCTCTTCCTCTTCCTCTTCCTCTTTCCTCTTCCTCTTCCTCTTCCTCTTCCTCTTCTTCTTCTTCTTCTTCTTCTTCTTCTTCTTCTTCTTCTTCTTCTTCTTCTTCTTCTTCTTCTTCTTCTTCTTCTTCTTATTCTTCTAGCCTACTACTACTACTACCACTTTTACTACAACTACTACTACTACTACTACTACTACTACTACTACTACTACTACTACTACTACTACTACTACTACTACTACTACTACTACTACCACTACTACTACTACTACTACTACTACTACTACTACTACTACTACTACTACTACTACTACTACTACTACTACTACTACTACTACTACTACTACTACTACTACTACTGGCTTCCGATCCTTGCCCGAATCAGCTACAAGGTCTTGCGCTCCTAGCCACTAATTATTCCCTGCAGGGCTTAGCGCCTAAATACCTCTGCGACTTAATGTGTAAGCCTTTTTCTGCAAGATCTTCTCGCCCTCTTCGGTATGCTGACCGCTTTGATCTATTTGTACCTAGATCACGAACCTCATTGATCCAACATCGGGCGTTTGCTATTGTTGGCCCTTTAATTTTGAATCACCTTCCCTCTGGAATTCGTGGCAGGATTCTTGAAGAAAGTTCACCTTCATCGTTTCGCTGCTTGAAGACTTTTTTTTCAAGGACCTGTCACGTTGAGAGCGCTTCTGAATAGCTTCTGCTGCGAGAAGCGCTTTGCAAATGTTTCGATTATTCGCAATTATCACCGGCAATAATCTATTACCCTAAAAGTGGAAACTGCTGAGCTAATGAAGATTTGCGATGAAGAACGATGGGAATTTAGTATACGAACTTTTCAAGACTAAAATCCTCGGTCTTCTTCTTCTCCTTGTCGTTCGTATCGTCTACCGGAAAGCAGAACAAGGCCTTGATGAATAGTATGCCAAAGGAGAGCTCAATTGCGTTGTATTGCAGCTTTAAAAGCAGAGATCTCATAATAATTTTCAGTCGAGGTTGGGTCGATAGCGCTCCTGAGTAGCACACCTAGAAAGGCTGTATGTAAATCTCCATATTGAATAACGATTGAATAAGTGAATGAAAAATCAATTATATAACTATTTGCATGCCTATCTCATATGACATTGTGTATGTATGCAACTATGCATATAATATTATGTGTTTTCCTACACATGATATAGCGCCCTAAAGCCCTAAGGGGTGTTGTACAGAATAACCCTTAACCGGTGCAACATTAATATGCGCCCATGAAAGCCTTACTAGACAGTTCCAACTGATGAACGTTCACAAGCAGCTATAAGACAGTGTACTCTTCTGTATAAAAATCCAAGTCTGAGATTATTTTTATAATAATTATCATGACATCATTTTTTTTTGTTCATTGCAATGCATTTCAGTTGTAGTGTTTCGTGCATGATGCAAAAATTCCATCTGCTTTCTAGATGAAAGTGTTTTACTCCAATTGCGTTCCACAAACTCTTCTGACTCACCAGCAAAGGCGACGTTGTTGAGAACACAGACGAGAATCAAAACCCAAATCACGTTCATTGTTCCTGTAAAAGAGAATTATTTTGGCATCCAATGCAATAAACCTAACTATTGAAGCAGATACGCACAACTTGCACATAATGTCGATGATATTAGGCCCTCTATTGAAAGATTCAATGGCATAATTATAGGCTAAATATTTTTGCTAAACGAAGCCGCTTTGGGAACTTCGTTAGCAATGTAATAATAATGTTATCATGTCTCGCACACATGTTCGTGGAATGTACCAAATTTTATGCTTGTATCACAAAGTGAACAATTTTTAACCAGGCCGCTCTAGACCTACTAGCAGCCCGATATTCAATGTACAAAACACGAAACCCCATTATATTTTGAACCCCATTTTGGGGGTTACCCCATGGTCGAATTTAGTCGGATTTTGGATATGTTATTCAGCAGGAAATTCGGATCAGGAAACCGTCTTAAGAGCTTGTGTTGCAATTTTGCCCATATATATTTGAGCAAGATTGCATGGACTATTATAGTAATAGTCATAGTGATATTATAAGCTTCCAGATAAATATCTTGAATAGACAATATATTTTAACAGTGCATTCCACTTTTATATCTACACATTTTCAAGTAGTAAAACTGATGTATCATTTCTTATACAAGCAAGCAGTAGCCTATATGCTCGGTTGTTTCAGGCAATATTGACATTTAGAACATGCTTTTTGGGCTTTTACATAACACTTTCAGCCAGGTGTTATTAAGAACATGACCCATTCTAAGTCTGGTTATTTGAACTTCTGGTTTCCTTATAGAGTCCATACATTTGATTATATCAAATGTATGGACTCTATAAGGAAACCAGCCTTTTGGGCTTTTACATAACACTTTCAGCCAGGTGTTATTAAGAACATGACCCATTCTAAGTCCGGTAATTTGAACTTCTGGTTTCCTTATAGAGTCCATACATTTTATTATATCAGTGCATGCCGAAGGTTGAGTAGATTTATAAATTCGCCTTTTCGTTCATGACTCCGTGATAAATATAAAACTAACTATATATTAATAAGTTACTTTGCACACGATAACTTTAGGCTAACACTCCAGAAGTCCACCAATGCTTCCTAGTCCATGTTTATGATAATGCTTCATTGAAACTAATTGCGGTGCGTAACTCAAATTTTAATAAAAGGTGATGCATACATGTATGCGGTGTTCTAGGATATCTATACCTACCAACCAGCAGAGGCTAACTATATGCATTATGCATGCACCAAATTGCAACATACCTTCCGATTTTAGGCGTCTTCCTATGACTATAGGCTTGCGATTGTGATCTGAACTTGTACTTGTTGCGAAGGTAAAGCGAAATCGAATCAAATGACACTTATAATTCAACACACCATCTCAGCCTATATAAGCCTTTGTACACCGTGCTCCAAACAACGGAGCTTCCATTCAAACCCAAAAAAGTGAGGCTAACATTCACTAAATGATATTGAAATGTTCTTACTCATTACTGCTTATAAATGGTATAAATTAGAAAATTTAGATTTAACAATCCTGAAAACAGAGTCACCTACAACACATGGCAATTTTGTTTAAAGCGTTGTTTGCATGCATCAACATTGAAAAGACTTAATATTTACTCTTAGTAGCATAAGTCACCAAACCTCAAGAATTTTATTGATTGATTTGAAATTTCAATTTAAAAATTAAATTTGGAGACAATGATATTACCGGTAGCCGTTGAGTAAATAATTTTCCCCGAAGAATGAGCACAAAAACCTTGATAAACTCCAGAACAGTTTGTCTTAGTTTGGTCTAGACAATCTCTTAAAAGTTAAAACACATAATTTAGCTTTTGTTTGTGGAATTCGTTTTTCAGGGCACAGTGCATACGCACCGTCGGTATATCAATGTCCGGTATTGACAGTTGAATTATGCATTCAGTGCAAAATACAAAATCCATAGTTGAGCTATTACTTGTTATGAACAACGTTCGCATGCGTCAGCAGATTCGAGAAATTGAATTTCAATTGAAAGACTTGTGACTTTTGCACCGAATTCCCTCTGTCATTCCCTCTCTCTGTCTCTGTCTCTGTCTCTGTCTCTGTCTCTGTCTCTGTCTCTGTCTTTCTCTCTCTCTCTCTCTCTCTCTCTCTCTCTCTCTCTCTCTCTCTCTCTCTCTCTCTCTCTCTCTCTCTCTCTCTCTCTCTCTCTCTCTCTCTCTCTCTATCTCTTTATATAATTATATATGATATATATATATAAAATTATATATATAAATAGAGAGAGAGAATGACAGAGAGAATTCGGTGCAAAAGTCACAAGCCTTTCAATTGAAATTCAATGTAATCATATATATAATATATGCCTTCGTAACATATTTCATTCCTATCCTCCCTTTTCGCTCACCATCCGTTCTCAGTTCTTTTATCTACCCTCCTTCTTTTGTACTCGTAGGCCAATCATACTTCGACCACTGGTAGCCTAAGTCACATTTAAAAATGAAGCGCAGAGATCAGCTGTTGATTTTTAAACTTGAACTTGAAGACGATCAAGTGATTATAATAAGTATAACCTTATCAGCTGCTGCAGTCGAATGAAGTAGAAGCATTGATCTGCGCAATACATAATACATAATCGATCGCATTGCAGGCGATGATAAATTATTATTTTATGCGTGAAAGACCTAAAGGCAAGAATCACGATGAAGTCTGCCATTGCTTGAAGAAGTTTATTGACTGTTCTCTATTGCAGAGAAATGTTAATATAGTTTTCAAAGGCCCATAATACACAAGACTGGAAAAGGAAGTGTTTTGAACATAGGCCTACTCGTATTGCGAGTGTGCGCTGTTCTTATGTGTCAACATCCATCAGCCATATTTACATGTATGTGGCATTGCCATGGATCGGCGGTAAGTGGCCAGGTTTTACTGCTGAACTCAGGCTTGCCCTCGCAGTTAAAATGCAACGCATTTTGCTGGTAAAGGCTACCATCTACGGAGTGAAAGGCTGAGCGGTCGATCTTTGCGGTGGTTCTATTAGGTTTCGAACTCTCTTCCTTCCACTCCTCGTCTCACTGAGTTACCAGTCAGCTATCATGATACGTCTCTGGAGTCCTATAGAGTGGTTGACTTCCTACCAAAGTTAACGTCGTTTGAACAGAAGAATAATTATTTTCTTAACCAGTTTTCATTCCTGTATTATAGTTGTACATCTGAAATCTTTCGCCTGGTTGTTTATTACATTCACTATAAAAAAGGCGATTTCGAACCGGCGCCGATCAAAAGGTCGAGCAAACAAAAGGGCGACAAGAGAGAGCCACTCTATATTTTGGAACCTCATAATGTGTTGAACCTCACTGTGTTATTTTTTGCACGATTTCGTCATGGCCACCTCACATCGTCAATTCATTATAATTATTTATTAGTTGGTGTCCCTAGACAGCGGGATTATTTTATCCCTTTAGGACCCCCTTTTTGTAACCAATTTTCAAGATGTGTTAAACTGTTATACTTCGGTTGCAAATAAAACATTTGATTGATTGATTGATTGATTGATTGATAATAGTTGAAATCGTGTAGACCAGTAGTTCCCAACCTTGTTTGACTGTCGGGCCACTTTTTATAAGTTGGACGACACGAGGGCCACTTTTTCTTAGTTGAAGGACATTAAGGGGCCACAAGGTTAAAATTTAATTAACTAAAGGCTTATGAAATTGTTATAATTTAATCAAAAAAATAATGCATGATGCGATTTATTAACGTCCAACTAAAATAATTTGTAATAGAAAAGAATTATATATTATATCATGTCCAAATTGTCAATTTTTACATGTATTTTTCTTAATTCATTGAGATGCTGCGGGCCATTTTTGTAGGCCAGGCGGGCCACTTTTGGCGCTGGTGTAGACCTATCTGAATGTCATTTACGACTAACATAAATCTAGACGAAAATGGCAATTAGGCCTAATAGATTGAAATCAAACTTTTTCAGTTTAGTTTAAACCAACAATAGACTCTGCAGATCCAAGTCACATTTGCCACATATATCAGAGACTCATTTCCTACTCATGAGTGTGTTTAACAATCGCACCCATTAATACCAACCATGTCACCGGTATAATACGCCTGTGAAGTGCACGCAATTCCCATTACGGACGAAGCTTGAGATAAGCTTTCAATCAGTAAGGACGGCACAGGTGCCAAGGCAGGTTTTGCCAAACATGCAGGTCTAAGGTCAAACAATAATTGCCAGACTGACCTTCGTTCTTTGACCCTTGCTCAGGCAGCTGTCTGCCTACCTGGAATTAAGACCTCAGATAGCACTGAGTTGCCTAGAATCAATTAGCATTTAACTTACAGGCTGTATACAACAGTAATTGGGCAATGGGCATATTATAATAATAATAATTGGGCTATAAGCGTTCAACAATAGTTTTCTTCGTTTTGCATATCTAAGTTACGTTGTTTATGTGGAGTTTTTACTGTTTGTTGCTTCAAACTCACACGTCAATTTCTTCGACCTGCCAAATAACTCCGATGACCCTGACCATTGCCTTCTATAGACTGACAGGCCGTAATTCTGTTCCATGCCAGCGTCCGTTTTCCTTCCGTTGACTCCTCGCAAAGTTCTGCATTTGACCGTCAACCCCTTGCAACAGTCGAATGTGACAGACGTGATAATCCTAAGTCGAGTCGAGTCGTTTCTGCTTAGCGCAGTAGTAGTAGTAGTAGTAGCAGCAGCAGCAGCAGCAGCAGCAGTAGTAGTAGTAGTAGTAGTAGTAGTAGTAGCAGTAGTAGTAGTAGTAGTAGTAGTAGTAGTAGTAGTAGTAGTAGTAGTAGTAGTAGTAGTAGTAGTAGTAGTAGTAGTAGTAGTAGTAGTAGTAGTTGCAGTTTAACGTCACTGTGTGGTAACAAAGACCATTAGCGACGCCCTCCTCTTTCATCCAGGCTTGGAACTGGCACTGGCAGAGTGCGTCCAGTGGCGGAGTTAAACTAAACCATGTCGCATTTATTCTGGTAACTTAGGCTTTTTTACAAGTCGACCTTAACTGACTTGAAGCACAAAATATAATTATAAATTTTTCCGTCACACTATTGAGCGCGAGGCAAGGGCTTCATCTAAACTGTTTTGTAGTGTTTTGTAAAAATGAGCGATGCCTGCAGTGGTTTATAATGGCTTAGTATCCTAACTGCCGTCTTCCTCATTCAGAAGTAAAAATGAACTGGAAGACATGAAATTCCTTCTATCCATAATAGGTTATATCTATGGACGTAGGCCTAGATATTAATGGCGTCGCCACGATACGTATTCATTACCCGTGAAAGGAACAGACTAACAAAGTAATTCAATAAAAGCATTTGTTTATCAGTCCACTGGTTGTCAACGGCATGCCAATAGTTTCTCTATCTTGTTAAATTTACCAAGTTCGAGAATGCAAAACCAAATCAGTAAAATTAATGGAAGAATTGAAAAGTATAGAAATTGACGAGATGTTATTTAAAAAAAAGTTCAAACCATCTTTTCTTGACAACTACTTGTGACTTTCGTTGCTGACGGGCAAATCCGATGAACAGTTGCTCGAGGGTCGTCTGTCCCACCGAATAGTCCTCGATCTCGTACGTCACCTTCGCCTTCTCCATGATCCCGAAAATTTCAGACCACTTGAAACTCCGCATCTTGATTTGGTAGTTAAGAAGGCTCTCGTGTTCGTCCTTAAGTACGCTCTTTGGAAAAGATTGGGTGACGAAAGATTTCAGTTTCTCAATCCGTTTCTGTAGTTCTTCAGGTTGCTCAATGGTGGTTGAGCGTTGAAGCTTGATGCTTAGCGAGTATTCATCGCTGAACTTATCCCTGAGGTGCTGGAGGCTCCCGAGGCAGAGGAAACGACCATTGACGAGGATTCCCATCCGAGTACAAATGGCTTCGCATTCTTCCATGCTTGCAAACACAAGAGACATCATCACGTTGCTGCAATGAAACTAATGTTTGAGTCGAACTACGTCTAAGTAATAGCCTACCGGACGTGAATGTACCTGTGTGTCTGTGTGAAATTATTGTGTAAGCCAAAATGGCTGTACCATGGGGCGATGTAGGCTATAAATATTCAGATATTCATGTATATTATATAAATGTATGCATATTATAAATTATATAATTATGCATACATCTATATAATATAATGTAGGTCTTGTGTATAAACATATGCATGTGCGTGTACACTGTACAAGCCTGAATATTTATGTATCATCGTTTGCACGAGCAGACTTTAATAATAAAAATTAATATATACGAAGTGCTTCTGAAAAGATTTCTCGATGGAACGTCTACGTTTTCACTGAATTAATTATTGTTGTGACCAATGAAAAACGATCGATCATCGTTAAGAATAGATAATTAACTATAGGAATCTGATGATAATAAATGTTGACCGTGATGATCAGTCATTTTGATGTTTTGAATAAAATAGATGAAGACGTGAATGTAGCCTACCTGTGCGACGTGAGTATGATGGTGGCGCCGGTGTTTCTTGCTGCGGCCAGAGTATTCCAGACGTGTCTTCTGGCTTCTGGATCGACGCCCGTTGTCGGTTCATCGAGGAAGACGACCGTCGGATTTCCCATCAACGCAACGGCCACACACAGCTTACGCTTGTTGCCACCGCTACACACAACGCAAATTATGAAGAGCACGTTAAGCATGCATATCTCTGGTAAAGTATAACAATGATGTAAGGTAGAGTAAGCCTAATTATGACGACTGTCATATAATGAATAATAGGAAATTCGAAACGAAGAAAAATCTCATGTGTGTAATGTTCAGGTCTGTTTTAGTTGTCAAAAACGTTATGTGCAATCCAATGATTTACTAATCAGACGTATCAAAGAATGGGACCTACAAAGAATACAAGTCTGGTTAAAATCTCGTGTTATTTATACGTCGCACAAGAAACAACTGACGAGGTCAACAGAATGATGGCCTACTTCGGTTTCAAAAATTATTGTGCCAACAATGTAACGTCGAGTATTGGATTTCGAGACAGGACTGAGACAGAGCGATATGATATTATTATTGACCGGATTAGTTAAAGCAGGCCTATATTATTATAATAGGCGATGTAACGTTTAAAGACGGGGGCAACACCGAAATAAGTTTTGTGGCTTCCGTTTTTTGCAAACGGTAAGTTTAAGCAAAGTAAGAGACTTCAGATCGTTTCTGTTCACTTCTCATCACGCATTGGACTTTTTGAACGCAGTAACCTATAATGGATTCACCTGAGTTTTCCAGCTAGTTTGTCGGTGTATGGCTTGAGCGTCAGATGTTCAATGAGTCGGTCGATAACCTGCTTTGATAAGGCAGGCGGAATTCCGTGTGCGCATGCGTACATCCAGAGCGTCTCGTGAACAGTCAGTTGGTCGATGATGGAGTTAAACTGCGGACAGTAACCGATCTTCTGACGCACATCTGCAAGGTCACCTTCAACGCTTTTCCCAGCAACATAGGCGCTTCCGAAGGACAGTTGGGTTTCTCCGGTCAGCATCTTGAAGACGGTCGTCTTTCCGGCTCCGTTTACTCCCAGGAGACCGAAGCATTCCTTCTTAGAGACTCCGATACTTAACTGGTTAACGGCCACAAAGTTTCCATAGAGCTTCGTCAGATCTTTGAGGACGACTGAATCCGTCTTGATGAGTTCCTGTATAGGAGTCGAGTGGATGCGTTGTCGCTCAGTTAACACATCAGAGTCTTCGCTGATCTTTTCGTCCTCATCAGCATTCATCTCAGTGAGCATGGCTTGACTCACTCGGTTCGGGATCGTTATCTTAAGTAGACGTCCAACGATATCGGATTCGATGATGCAGAGAATGATGAAGAAAACGATGCCTTGAATGAACATTAACACCAATGCTCGTCCAACTCCAGGCAATGTCATCGATAGATAGTCGTCAATGATTTCGCAGCGATCTCCGCAATTGTCTTAAAATACATGAACAATAATAATTCTTCTGTTAAATTGCAGTGGTTATTTGCAAATCGTAGCTACAGCAATGAGAAAAGTTATATTCTACACATAGAAAACAAATAGTTGTTGTCCGAGAAAGAAAATGAGATTTAGAATATACTGCGTTCGAAAGTCTATCGCTGAGCTATACGAAATTAGCCAGCTGCTCTATTAATAATTATAGATCTCCACAAATGCACACGAAAATGCAAGCTGCACGTTAGTTGGGAATAGAGTTAACTTATTCAGTAAAACTAATATGTAACGTGTTTCTTCAGTATCTATATTCTGAAATTTTCTTGGCATATTTACGTACATAAATTGATGAATGCCTGCTCTCATAAAAAATATCAGTTCATTTACGCCGGTGTCACGAAATAAGGTCTCCCGCCGAAACAGAGTCTCCCCTTGCTCATACAGAGTCTCCGGGGGAGATTCTGTTTCGAAATAAAGTCTCCGCGATCAGACTCAAAGAGGATGAAGCAGACCAGATATTGGATTAAGGATAGGATTAAGTTCTCATGTAATTATTTTTCAGTAGCCTACAGGACTCCTCTTCTAGATTTTGTATCATCCTTATTTGGCAAAATGAAGTCATAACACCGCGGCCGAAGATTGTAATGTGTTTGATAGATGGAAGAAATAGATTCCATTTGCGGGACGACGTGTTGTATTATTTAACATGGCTGCGTCAGCAAATTATCATCTTATAGGATTTTCCTAATTGACTTTATACATGCAAGCGCCATCATTGTAGGACATGCATGCATTTTTATCTGATAGACTAAGACTCTTGACACTTTGTATGCCTGTGCGGAAAATGAACATCTTTCCAAATGGTTTAACTTTAAAGCCAATAAATTATATTTAAATATTTAAAAAAAATTTCGTTAAAAATAAAATTCTCTCAATCTTTGATTATGGTATCAAAGAGGATATATTATGAAATAAATTAGCCAAATGAGCACAAAAAATTGTTTAGGTGAATAAATTATGTTGATGAACACTTTGACCTTCAAATGCCAAAAAGCTGCTAGAATGCTGGAGTCATCTCGTGCATTCGACATATTATACAGAGACCTATTATATTGATGAAGCTGCATAACAATCTCATTCTTCGTTACTTCTCCTATTTTAATATCAACCATAGCCTATCATGAGTCTCAAAATATCATTTACGCTCGACTAGACGCACGCTACTTCATAAGCGTATATCGATGGCTTAGAGCACAGACGTCGTATGTGCAAAAAACAAAACTTTTCAGGAAGTAGAAAAAACTTTTTTTCAAGATACATGTTCCTTTCTCATAAAAAGTGAGATAGCCGAAATGTTTATTTTGATTCAGCAAGTGACATTGTCAGTGTCTTTTATGCAGCAGCATAACGAAAAGACTTTTTCAATGTAATTAATGGCCAGATACGACATCTGTGCACTAGATTATGTCGTATGTGTGGCATAAATTACTGCACAAAATGTCGTATCTGTTGCAGATACGACGTTTGTGACCTTAAAAATGCAGATACGACATTCAGATTCTAAACGATATGAACGATATCTTAGTGCCTATTCGTCGTATGTACATACAACCTTTGTGAGGCTGTGAAGAATAATTTTACGCATCGAATAGCGTCAAAAAGTGATTTTCTGAAAAAATTGCAGATACGACGTCTGTGCTCTAAGGCCTCGATATATTGTTCGGATTATTTGTGGCCTTACGTATAATCAAAGTACGTCTACACAACTTAAGAAACATAGAATAATTTCGTTGCCAAAAAATTAATATAAATAATGGTAATTTTCGTTTATTTAACAATTCGTTTACAGTGTACAATTATGCAGTTGAAATAGTTTACATGAACTCAAATTACAGAATACATAAGTTTTAACTATTAACAGAGCAGACAGCCTGCAATAATAAAAAAAATGAGATGGAGATTTGAACATTCGTGCATAGATATATAAGCTACTACACATAGGCTACTCGTTTGCTACCTACTTCCGCTGCAATATGAGTGTTCATTACTTCTACACTAGATCACGTATATACCAAAATATTGTGTACATACCAAAAGTAGACAGCAACAGTACTGTTGTCTTTCTCTTACTTGTGTTTGAATGCTCCGCCTGCATGCCTCTTTTGCTAAAGCGCCTACTTTAGGAATATTTAGAACAAAATTTCAACAATATCTAATTAGATCGAAATGCATAAGTGACAATGGACGCAACATAGCTTGAAGATATTTTGATGTGCGCTTGATCATCCTTTCTACATACTTTAAATATTAAAGGGGACAATTATTGGCTCCCTGACAGCGGATCATTGTTGCTTCTTTACTGATAACCCTTTGCCACTAAGAAGCGTGCTTTTAGTTAGATCACCGGTCAGTATTTAGGACTAATTATTGGCTCAAAATGAAAATATAACGATCCAATCTATTGACGCTATGAGTCTCGGTGTCAATAAAAAGTCTTGAATAGAATTTTAAAAATGTATAGACCTAGCACTGAACACATATTATGACATTACATATTTTGTATCCTCTTCACATTATTTTCCATACCGCACTACAAATCAAAATCAAGGACATCCCGACTGGTTCCGCAACAGCGGCGCTTTTCACCGGAAGATCAACGAAAAATTTTCTCACCCAAGTCCCCAAAAATGTTGGCTCCCTTCAAAAATTTCTGTATCCGCTCCTGTATATATATATATATATATATATATATATATTAGGGTGGTTGCATCTCCTATAGAAAATTTTCAACTTACGATGTCATATTTCTCCAACCCGGCATTCCGTGCCACTTGGTCTAAAACCTATGTAGCCCAAAAATTATTGGAATCCAACAATATTTAGGACTTGCACAATGTCTTTGAAGTTTAGGATTTTACAAATAATTGTCGTAATTTCGAGTAATAGTATTATTGACTTCGCATTTTTGGATCTATGATTTTCTGACACAAATACTTAGTACTTTTTGCTTATACACATCTGAAAAGTAGGTTTTTGCAATGTACGCGTCATCAGTGATTGCTAATTGTTTATTTCTATTAGCATTTAAGTGATAATTGACAGGTGAGTTTCTGTGAACGATGATAAATTCATCCAATGTCACGATCTTTTGTTAGTTCCAATTTAAGTCTTCACTACACGTAGACATAGTCTTGCAAACATTAGGCCTATTATATTATGCTGTGTAGTAGGCCTATCTCATACACTAAACATTTATGAAGGCCCTATTATACTTTTTACAAGTGCAAATTTCCGTCTAAAATGCATGTGTTCGAAACAACTATATCCTTTAGTGTTCCGGTTGTGAATACTGCTCTTCCTTTATACTGCATCAGCTTGCATGCATGTGCTTTATCTTCACCAAAACATGCTGTGCTGTTCACTGGTCAAATTGTTGCCAACAACACCATACATAATTATTATTACACATTGTACAACATCAAAGGTACAATATTTAAATGTCTGCATCTAATATTGCGATGGCGAGGCCGACTACATTAGAGTTAATGCTCGATAAGCAGCGGTGATATGACAAACTAGGGAACGGAGGAGCGCTTCGAATGTTCGTGGAGACCTTCATGCGAACTAATCAGAGTACTGTTCGATCATCATAAGCGTGAAAAACACGGCCTCGAGGACAGTGTCACTCAGACTACAGTAACTGAACAACTTCTCCTCATTTGGGGCAAAGCCAAACCTTTGACGAAGGCTCCAGCTCAGGTGGCTGAGCTTGTTTGGCAAACTGGCAAGTTTAAAATAAGTTAATCAATCGCACATCGGCTTCAAATCGGCCTCCAAACCGTAGAAAGTTTGAAGAAATCCTAAATGGGTGACGACATCAATTTACTGCTTGAAGAATGAAGATTATGACTATTTCAAGTCGAGTAAGCTCTCGGCTACAGCAACGTTTGGAGTTATCGTGTCGATCATGTTGCTGCGAACATAATATTAATTATGTTGGAAAATTTGATAACGTTAGTCTCTTTGCGATATGCATCTATGTGGCCGGTACTGGTTTCAAACCCCATCAGAAGCCATTGCTCCAAAAACGATCTAGTACTGCATTGTTCTTTTCTTTGCATCTACAGATTCCAATTCTTCCAACCATACACAAAAAAGACTAGGCCGACATGGTTTAATAACAAAATCAATTCGTTCCACAACTTGTAACTGCTAGGTGCATTTATGCAACACGATCCAAGTGGTCTGACAAATCATGATGACTAAACGAAGAGCAAGACAAGCTGCAGATCCATAAAAGGCATCAGTGATCTAGCTGAGCGAGGTGTTGCCCGTATTCAGCACCTCGATGCCTCAATTACAAGGACATAGTGTGGGACGCTGTGGTGTAGTGGTGGCGTCGTTGCCTTGAAGCCGGAAGGTTCGAGGTTCAAATCCACCGCAAGTCACCGAATAGGGACCTATCGGCAAGTCCTTCACTCGCAATTGCTCAGCGCTTCGGCGTGAAACTTCGATACAGTGTCCGCGCTGTAGTCGGGTGCGCCTCTGAGTAGACAGCTTGAAGGGGCGCTATAGAAATGGATAAATAACTAAATAAATATAATAATGAGGGACCAAACAATTTCTATAGACATAGACATAGACATAGACATATTTTTATTGATCCCATCAATTCAATTGTACATGTATGTTTAACAAAGTATAGACATAATTCGCAATAAGAAAATACTCAAAGTGAATAGGTATTATAAGAGTGAGGGAGCAAATAGGCACACCAAAAGGGACAAGTCCCGCTAAGCAGGGGCCTAATTAACAAAGTGAAGTGAGAAAGTGAAAGCTGAAGGGAGTATTGGAATACAGAGATATTACTTAACTAGGGAAAGAAAAAAATTATTATAAAAAAACAAAACTAATGTAGTTAACACTACATGAAAAACTCAGAGAAAGAACAAAATAAAAGCAAAAGCAATCAAACAATCAAATAAATCAGCATTAGCATGGGTAACCCCTCATGCTATATTAACACAAAACATTACATAATGTATACACACGTAACAGGTGTTTAAAATGAGTTAAGTTAGTAGCCTTACGAATGTGAATCGGAATTTTATTCCATATGACAGGGCCTTGGAATTTAATAGAAAATTTCCGAATATTTGTTTTTGCAAAAATAATACTGAAGTCTCTATTACCTCTAGTGAGTCCAGGATGCAAGTTATAGAAGAGCATCACAACTCGTTCGCGTCGCGAGCAAAGGAGAGTGCCGTAAAACCTTCAAGGTCACATTGACATTGATTAAGTGCCTCGGCATCAATAATAACGATTGCAATTTTACTCACCAAGCAGTGTAATCATTAATAATCAGGCAAGCAATAATATAGTTGCATTGTAATGACTTCTGGTCTGAAGACACATGGTTGACTACAGTCATTATGCTTAATGTTCGAGTTTTCGCTTCATTGATACATGGTAAAACTTTGATGGTGTTGTGCAAGTCCTAAATATTAATATTTTCTCATGCAACTTTTTGTGTGATATATCTGGATGGAGTGGCACCAAATGGAAACTTGGAGAACAGTAGATTCACACTTTCATTTCTAACGACCACCCTAATATATATATATATATATATATATATATATATTCAAGCGTGTTGCAAGGGTCGGGGTGGGACAACCGTGGGACCCTCCTTCTATGTCGTGACAGCCTCAGACCTGAGACCAGTAGGGCCTACATCTTGAAAACAAGATTATCAAGTATGCTGATCTTCTCGTGGGTTCAGCAATGAGGTCTACAATTATACTAAAGGAGTTGGCACATATTGCTGAACGGGCGGCCAGAAACAACTTGCGTCTAAACCCATACAAGTCGTGCGAGATGCTGGTAGCTCGGCGGACGACATGGTTGACCGTCCGGAGCTGATAACGTACGCCACCGGTGAAATTTTGGTTTTCGGAAAGTATTTTCTTTCCGGAAAATTTTCTTCCCCTCACCCCTCCCCACCACACCCCACGACACCCCACCACACTCCGACCTCCACCGGTGCGCCACCCGCGTAATGTTGTGATTTGGGGAAAACATTTGTCCCCCACCCAACAATACCCTGCCCCACCCGGCCCTGCAGACCGAGGTGTGTATTGGTGGAAGCGAAGTGGCTCGTGTAAAATTGTAACGTTTCAGGTGAATAAGTGTGAAACTATGCAAGGCAACGACTGAAAATGTAGGGAAATGAGGATTATTGCCCCCTTCCACTCTGACCCCCATGGTGGCAGAGATTCGCCGACCCCTCCTATGACCTGCTCCGGGTGGACCCCGACCCACCTGCGAAGGATTGAGTTCGATTTGCTTCAAAATTGTGGCCGTGTTCATTTGACAAACAAACAAACACACAGACTCACCAAAATATATACAAGCTAAATATATATAATTTTATATATAATTATATAATATATAATATAATATATATATATAATATATATACATTCAGTATGCAACCTATTTTAAACGGCTCTTACATACTCGCACAAACATCTTTTACCTGGACAACATGGATCCGTCCAACCTTCCCGTTTCACAGTGTTACAGAAATCGACAGATTTCCCTTCCAGTCTACTGTAACAAACTCTGTGCTTGTTGTAGTTTATGTAGATGTTTTGAAGAGCTTTGTTGAAGCAGTAACTAGGAAAGATGATGTAGAATATCCATTCTAGGGTGGGCCAGTCTTTTTCCATTATCGAACTCAGTGGAAGGCTAATGACGGTCACAAATGTTCCTTCAAGACAACCAGAAGCACTGAAATCTCTACGCAACACATGCATCGCAATGATAGCATACATCGTTGCAGAGCCAATAATTCGATATCATTTAACCCATTTACCGCCAACGTTGCGAAAACGCAACATACTACTTAAAAATTGTGAAAAAATTAACAACGCGAGAAAACTGCACAAATCCATTTTTTATTACTTAATGGGTGTTTACTATGTACGATGTTACTAAATATAATATTATTTATTATCATCTTATATTTTTTGGAATTTATCAAAATTTGGTCTTTTTTGCGTCTGCTAAGGGGTTTTGTTCAATAATTTTTTTCTCTCATTACACGTTAATATTTTCCAGAAGCGAAGCTGTCCGATTGGAATACTAATGTGAATAATTAACGTCATTTGTTTATTAAATGTTTATCTCAATGTATGCTGAAACCGTAATCTGCGAAATTTTAATGTTGCGTTTTCGCAACATCGGCGGAATGCGCTATGCGAATTATGTTGCGTTTTCGCAACTTCGGCGGAATACGCTATATATACGCCCTATGGCACGTACAATACATGTAGTAACGCATATAAACTTATAATGAACTTTGGATTGCTTACACAAAAAACTACCTGGGGTACTCGGCGTTGCCCAGGAAATTTCGGGTTTCCCCTCCAGTCCTCCACCAGCCCCACCCACCCAACAGCGGGGCGGAGTGTCACACCCAGCCTCTAGAGTCTATAGACAGCCCCTATCTATCTGGAGTATCCGGCGTTGACGCAACTCGGAAAGCTTCGACTTTCTCCGCCCTCGCCACTACCCTCTACTCACTACCCCGCCCTCTCAACCCCATCTAGTTCCAGGCTCTCCCACCCCCACCCCACGTCATTTCGTACCCATCCAGCCCCACTCCTACCATCTACGCCTGCCCCCGCCCTAACATGCTTCCACCGCTCTGCTGTCAATAGTGTTATTCAGTACATTTAAGTTTGTGACTACTAACACCAACCGCCATCCCCCACCACACAACCACCCCACCACACCACCATCCCACCACACCCCCCCTTCACCAGTCACCACCTACTTCGCTCCCACCCACGGAGTCCCCATCCTCTCCTCTGAAGTAACCGGCGCTACCCATGAAATTTCCAGGTAAAAGTTTTGGTTCACCCAGAAACCCAGCGCCCACCCCAACCCTTGGTTGGCGGGGTGTGTCCTAATGGGCGCGAGGTCACCGTGGGACACTCGGTCTAGCTGTCAGGTTGAGATTATTATATAATCTGAACATATTATGTGAGACTATGGCGAAGATGTGGAAAAAGCGATTTTTGTGCTATTTTCCGGCGGCCAACCCCCCCCCTACAGTGAGGGGTAAAAGCCAGCCTTCCCACTTGATGACCCTGGCGGTCCTCTGTTCAGGTGCAAGGTTTCAGGTCAATAGCTGCGAAACTGTGGGCGTACAATCTGGAAAACACATATACATACATAGTCACATTCGCCTTTATAGGCATAGATAAAGTTCACCTTTCCTGCCGTTGTTGCGAAAACGCAACGTCCTGAAACTAGGTCACTACAGATAATTTAAATAAAATTGCACTCTCAGAAGTCTATTGGCATCATATTGACGATATACTATCAGCTGCAGCTTGATACGGTGGCTATTTCTCATAGCGGCGGTAAATGGGTTAAGCTGCACAACCCTCCTTAATCGATCCCCATGTCCCGGCCAGTCCAGGCTAATATTATGGTATTTAGCTTAACAGTCAAACTTATTATGCACCTGGTAACAGCCACTCCTACCGAGATTTCTATAGAGAGCTGTTTGATTAATCAATACTGAGATCCATTTTCGAAATAGATATTATTATTATAGAAAAATAGTCCGTTGCTTTTTTCCATTCGCTAAGACCAGTGGTTCCCAAACTTTTTTACTTTAAGGCCACTTTTTACAAGTCGGAGGACACGAGGGCCACTTTTTTCTCAGTTGAAGGACATTAGGGGCCACAACGCTAAAATTTGATTAACTAGAAGCATATAAAATTGTTGTAATTGAATAAAAATATAATATTTTATGTTATTTGTAGAAATCAAAATAAAATAATTTGCAACAGAAAATAAATATTTGTTTCATCCTGTCCAAATTGACAATTTTGTCATATATTTTGTTAATTCTTTGAGAGATTAGAGCCATTTTTAGGCCTGGTGGGCCACTTTTGACCCGCGGGCCACGGATTGGAACCGCTGGCTTAGGGCCTACATTGCAAAGTATTTCGTTTAGAGTAAACGACATTGCAAAGAGCTAAATTTTGTCTCAGATAGGCTACAGTGAAATCATCAATATCCAGTCTATTTATCCACGAAATATTGGTTAGAAAAAAGTTGGCTAGAGTCCATACGTCTACTGCCACTTAGGCCTATTACCTGTTAAAATGCAGATGACGGTGAGCCAAACGAATCCGACAGACGCTTCTCCAAAAAGGAACGACATCGCGTAGGTAAAAGGAAGCATGGAAAATCCATATAGCAATAAGACAGCACAGACTATCCTGAAATTATGACACAATAGATCACGGCAACACTATTTTACGCCTCAGCAAAATATTAGTATTCAAAACTTTCACACCCGAAACTTTCGCTATTTGCTTCATCAAGTTAGAAGTAGGATGTCAATTACTTAGGCCTACCCAGAAAATTTATTCAAGATATCTGTTTTAATATTCTGCCTACAAATCCATGGAGTCCAATAAGCTCCAAAAGCGAGCAATTCGATATGTTAGGTTATTATAGACCCTATGGACCCCGACCGAAGTTAAATTCTATGAATAGCCTAGAACCTTCTCATTATTTTCAAAATAAGGCAGGTGCAAATAGGCGAATTTATGTTTCGATATGTTCATGGCCCATTACTTTTGGTGTTTAAGAATTTCTTCCTCCACACTACTGAGGAGCACTCAAACCATACTAGAAACGCTGACTCTGATCACCTAGCTCTTGTCCACACGAATACTCGACGCTTCTCTGCTTAATATTATGTTGGGGCTCAAACATGGAACTAGATTCCCCATTCAATCAGACTGCTACCTAATTTTTGTCTCTTTAAGTTAAGACTTGGAGCCTTGATACTTTACAAAAACTAGTTATCCTCGCACATCTTCGCCAATTACCAGTGCCAGCGCCAGACACTTTTCCTAGTCAGGGCATGGCCAGCGCAGTCCTACAAGTAACCAGCGCCGAGGACGAGTCGCGTGCCCGATAGTAGGCCCACGGGCTCACATGGGCCAATAATTTGGCCCTACCATGCTCACCATAAAATTACCAGTGATATCGCAGCTGTTTTTCCCCACTAGATCTGTTTTTCCCTTCGTCTAGGTTTCTGGTTTGTTTGAGGGCAAAATCTGGGTTTATTTCAATTAGGCCTACTTGATCATTTTTTATTTACAACGCATGAATATTCTGTGCACTGAGCCATATATATTGTTTTTAGGTAGTGAAATTCAATGCAACACACGACATAATTATTATGTCGCATCAGCTTATTTTCTATGCAGGTGCCCAGTCTCTGACAACTTTTATAATTGACATTTTTCGAAAGTTAAAAGTTGCAACTACATTTGATTCGACTCATTTGACGAACATTAATTTTTATTACCTCTCTTCCAAAATATCTTAAATGCAACATAATTTGAAAAACGGAGTCTAAAATCGCTGATAAACTTACAAATAGTCTGGACTTTTCTGGGTTTTTTAATAACAAAAAATATGGGATTATTTCTGAAACCTCAGTGGCAAAACTGTAAACCACCCACCTTACACTATTATGGTTGGCTGGTCAGAGGATACGATGGGCGAAGTCGTAAAACCGAACACTTTTTGACATTTGGAAAGGAAATTTTTGTAGTTCTTATAGACTAATGTCAGTGACTTAGTGAAGCATTGCAGATTCTCTTTGAGTATCATTAATTTTCGAAAGCAAAAAGGTAATCAAACAAAGTAACTTAGTCAGGCATATAGCCTAGGCTTAGGTCAACTGCAGACGCAAATGCTTACGCTTCATTTAAAAAAACGATAAAGCGACAGTTAGGCCTGTGCTGTTAGTTGTAAACGATGACGTGGATAAACAGCCACATAATTTTGCCCTACCAGAACTTTTGCTCTGCCAAGGTTGTCATAACTTTTGTCACGCCAGGATTTTACCCTGCCAGAAAATTTTGTCAAATATTTTTCCTGCCAGAAGTTTTGCTTTACCACAATTTTGACCCTACCAGAACTTTTGCCTGCCAGAATTAATTTTGCCTGCCAGAATTAATTTTACCCTCTGCCAGAATTAATTTTGCCCTGCCAGAATTTTTGCACTGCCAATTTTGCAATGACAGAGAGCGAACGGACGGACGGACGTGAAGTCACGTGAACAGTAAGAAACAATATGCCCGAACAAATTCTGGCAGGGTAAAATTTATGGCAGGGAAACGACCAGGACAAAGACATTTTACCAGGGCATTTTGGTGACGAAATACAATAGAAGCCCTCCAACTACCTCCGCAGTAAGTCCTAGTAGGGGCCTGTAGGGCCTGCCTAATGTGTGTGAGTATATATTCAAGTGTGTGTATGTGTGTGTGTGTGTGTGTGTGTGTGTGTGTGTGTGTGTGTGTGTGTGTGTGTGTGTGTGTGTGTGTGTGTGTGTGTGTGTGGGTGTATGTGTGTGTGTGTGTATGTTGGGGTCCGTTCGGACCCCAGTTGGTAAACAACGTATACGCTTATATAAAATGTGTTGGTAAGATGAAGGTTAAACGGGTTGTAACTGATATCAACGAGATTTTGAGGGTGGCGTCTAAATTCAATATAGCCTACCTACCAAATATTTTGCCAGTAACCCTCTGTCTGAAAGCCAAGAACGACGATGATGATGAAGACACACAGAATGGCGTATGAGACGTAATCCCAGAGAAATGTTGCCAGCCAGAAATTTCGAAGCTTGACTCCGCTCACGAGTTGGCTGTGCTTGGCGCCTGTATTTCGTTCTTTGATCAGAAACAACAGAAATGTGGCGATTAGTAATGCCAAACCTAAAGACACGCAGGAGATGAACCCTAATGCGCTTAGTTCCGAGAAATGATCTCCATCTCCCGTGTACGTTCGCTTTGTGGATTTCTTTGGGAGTGGGTGGTTGATGGTTACGATCTGGTATTCCTTGCTGCCAAAGCATTGCATCAGCGTGTTCATCAAGTTCGATAAGGAGATGGCCTGCGTGTGTAAGGCTAGGCCGTTGTAAAATCCTGTAATCCTGATCAACTTTCCATATCCATATCGCCTGTCTAATTCATCTTCCTTCCAATTCTCCCAAACTCTTGTCCCTTCTGCTTCTGCTATCGTAGCGCCGACCTCGTATTTCCTGGTATACTGGTCCCTGTGATATTTTCCGATCCTTATCAGGAAGTTATCCATCGTGGTGTAGTCTGGCTCGTTTTGGATCGAGATAGGTTTACTATGTCTTGAAACAGTAGCTACATAGCAGTCTGCCAGTTTTTGAGCGTTGGCGGATTTAATAGGTCGAACGTCGTATGGGGTGATCGGATTTTTGAATTGGGTTAGGTCAAGTGTCAGCGGTTTGCTAGTAGCGTCAACTGGTGGAGTGTAGAGGGTGAAGCAGGCGAGTATGGTTGCAATGACTGGAATCAGAATTTGGCCCAAAGTAAAAGCATAGTTTCTAATGGAATGAATTAATCGCTTGTAGAACATGGCACGTAGCTGGAGATTCTCGAGTCTCCAACCGGTCTCTTTCTTGTATAGCACATCAGCATCTGAAATTCATCAGCAAGTCAGTGTTTATTCGAATTTCAGATAAGAAAACTTCAACAAATGTCCAATTCGTACAGAGTCTACAGACGGTTTTCTTTATCAAATGAACAGGGCCATCACCAACGGTAAGAAAGATGATTATGCTTAGTTACTCTCAGTTCAATATCAACTCATTTAAATCATAACTTGGCTTTATCTAATGTCTAGAACGAATCGAATCTTTAGCTGAAAGGGGCTGGGGACAACTCGCTAACGAGCACCTCAGTTGTGTCTCGACTTAATCGCCTGTCTAATTCATTTTCCTTACAATTCTCCCAAACCTTTGTCACATCCCTCACAACCTTTCACCCTATTCGTAACTAACATTTACCTTGAGCAGTTTAAAGTTTCTACAACAAGCTTTAGACTAGAAACTGCACCACGTCAACTCTTGTCCTACTTGTTGAGCTGGTAGGCCTACTGATATATGTACCGTACTATAGGAGATTTCCATGTAGCCCACCTTTCTAGATGATGTAACCAACGGCGACTGCAAGGGATAATTCTAACTCCAAAATCAAACACGATATCATAGTGATGCCTGAAACGTTCCTTACCAGTCCAATTACAGTTTCAGCGTGTGAAGAAAGGTGTGTAAAAACAGTGTAATGAAATTCATAAGCATTTCTTGATGAGTAAGTCGGGTACTGGGATATAAGAATGCAAAAGTCGTCTGCAATTTTGCCAAGAGACTGCAGACCAAGTCGACAAAGTAGGTCGTTTATTTGCCAACTTGATCGTGCAGAGGAGTCGATTGTCTACCGAACCAAGTCAAGCGTAGCACTCGACTTGCTCGAAAACGAGGTATACTGTTCAATGGCCATTAAAAAGGAAATAAACAATGCAGAACTAACTTGAGAAATTGCCTTGTAATTCAGCATCGACCGCTACGCTCATCCTTGGTCCACCTTCCGATACAGACGAATCCTTTACTCTGTGTTTAAAATAACCAACACGATTCAGGCCCATCCCATCGTATCATTGAAACCTAGCACCACTGCCATTGCGCCAACAGTTGTTACTAATTCAATTGTAGGCATATGTGTGTTGGATAATATAATATACTGAAGAATTCACTCAAATGGAATCATTAAAAAGTTTCATACTATTCTGGTCGTTCTATCTCGTTCATATCGTCTACTTACTATAGTGAGCTTCGTCGATTCTTCTGCGGGCGCCCGCAGAAATTTCCAGGAGGGTCAAAACAGGATGGTCTTTGGTCTCGGCTAAATTTGTTTAGAAGCAAGATCTTAAAAATTACAAAGCAGAAAATTAAGAGCATGGGTCTATTAAGAACTAGAAAATGGTAAGGAAAAACTAGTCATCAGTTTAGCCTTAAGTGAGTGTGGAAGGTCATTCCAAATGAAAGAGACCAACCACAGCAAACGCAGGATTTGAGTAAGAGCAGTCAAAGTCAGTGGTTAAAGTGGTTGAGGTGAGCAGTGGGAACTCTGAGAAGAGGTCTATTGCAACACATGTGTTTCCACGGTCCCAGGCATGGGGAGCAGTGGGAACGCAAGGAAAGGATTTCTAAAGCAATGGGAACGCTGTTACAACGGATTCCATATAAATTATTATATGCACAAAAGGGCCGTTTTTAAGGTTCTTCTAGTGTCGGTGCAAAGCGTTACAGCAGGGACAAAATGTCGTTCGGGTCAGTAGGCAAGCACGCAGCGTCAGTGAACTTAGTGAAATTAATGTTTTCTTGCACTTAGGCCCTACTGATTTTACAAAAAAATTACCTAACACCGAGATTCGCATAAGATATTTAGCTAATAGCAACAAAACTCTCGGCTCAGGGCATTCGGTGCACCGAACCGAGTGGACCTATGTTAAAAACGACCCTGGTGACGCAGTACAAACCGACCTGAGAAAGACTTCTTCCATTGTCGTGACCGAGACTCCGAAGCTCTTGATGCCGAGGGTTTTGTCATCTGTCTCAAGCATCTTGAAGAGTTTCTCGAATTTCAACGCTTCATTACTCGGCAGAAGGAAAGTAACCTCATCAGCCTCATTGCTAACCACGTGGGCGTTTGGTATTTGAGACTTTATAACATCACGCAGTTGATCCACATCGCAAGTAGACGTCTTCACGATCGTCAGGTGATATCCAACGCCTTCAGAAATAGTTTGCTATAATACTAGTAGGCCTATCACTTAGCCTAATTGCAACAGTAAATTAAAACTGAAAAATAAAAAAAATAAAAAATTAAAAAAATAAAATTAAAAATAAAAATAAAATAAATAAATTTTAAAAATAATAATAAATTTAAAAAAATTAAAAAAAATAATGAAAAATATAAGTACAAAAATAAATAAATAAATAAATATCATTTTATGTAATTATTTATTGAGCATTGGCTAATATTGATCTCATCTTAATTTTGAATATCTAACCATTATATCATATACATAATTATATATAATTATATATAACTACACTATCTAACGTATCAAAATTATGTATACTTCATAACTATTATACATAGTGTTCAGAAAATAATGTTCAACAAATTACTCCTCTATCTTCACTTAACATTTTGCTAACATAACCCGATAATTGGCGGAGCTACAGCTTATTATGTATAGGGAAACTTTTTATGAATCACCGTGTAGATCCATCCATGATC
>OX457037.1:77451879-77456052 GCA_949752735.1 Lumbricus terrestris
AGAAGTCTATCGTTTTCATGCTAAAATCTTGAGAAGGGATTGGAATATCATAACAGAATTGAGTTCTATGTAATCCAAAATGAATTTTCAGTCGACTGATGTATCTTATATCACAATAGCACCACCTGGTGCAAAATAATAGTGTAAAAATCTCATGATACACAGTATAATGCTTGCCTGCGTCATTTACCAAAGGAATAGCAGCAAATCTTGCGGTACCCTTAGTATACGATGTGGTTGTGGGGTACAGGGTTGGACAATACTCACGCAAAATATACCATTCGATGCCCAAATGGTTGCTCTAGGAATACCTAAAAGCATTTTGGCATATATATAGCCGTTAAAAAGTTATCCGGAAAAAACGGGCCTGGGGTCCGGTCGGACCCCCCCTTGGGCACTCGAGGGTTAAATGCAATACAATACAATACAAGTCAATTGAGTTATTACTAATTTCCGTTTTGGCATTATCAAATAGACAGTAAGGTAACCAAATGTGACACTCTGCTTGTTAACCAACTCCACTTTTGCGAATTTACACACCACGAGTAGTGACACTCCAAAGACTAAAGTCCAACCAACTTCATTATTGTTATTCACGTATTAATTTTATATAGGCCTAAGCTTACACATGCACAAAAATGAAACTCCTCCTACAATGTTGTATTATCCAATCACAACACAATGTGTCCTGTCATACATGTAGCTCAGGATAATTTGATTATAATAATGGTCTATGCGTATATACCTATGACAACACTGGTTTGGATTCGCTTTTAGGAAACTTGTCTAATGTCTATGCCCTAAATCTCCCTTGCGTATACCTTCTTCTTCTTCTTCTTCTTCTTCTTCTTCTTCTTCTTTTTCTTATTTCTATCTTTCGACCTAAGTCTCCCTCTTCTCATTCTTCGTCTCTTCTGTTCCAACCTTATCTCATTCTTAAACTTGATTAAGACTCTCATTATCGCTCAAACCTCTGCGCCAAAAAAAGAACACGCGATGTCAGTCGCTTTCTGCGTATTCAACATGAAGTAGACCTCTTCGAAACGACGCATTTGTGAAAACGGTCAATGATTATTGACATATAAGCCCATTATACAGTTATGTCGCTAAGAGATGATCTGTAATGTATTAATTAACTGACCGTGAATGGAAAATAGAACGGCTGCGGAGTTCCGAATTCGCCAGGTATGACAGCATCCAAATACCAGGTTATAGTTGAGTAAATTATTATATCGACGAATAGCATAATCAGAACGCAATCCATCGTATAATCGTCTCCTGTATTCGCCCAGTCACCAGTGTTGCTCCATTGTGCGCCAACACCTGGTCAATTTTAAACAGACCAGACAAACTATACATTAGGGTGGAGTGAAAAAACCGAAAATCAAATGACCGAAAACTAAAAGTAAGCAAAAGTTGCCCAATGACATGGAGTCAAGAAATGTGTGAAAAGTTTTGAAAAATAATAAAATCTTCAGCCGCACCAGAGGGCCAAAGTTAAAAAAAATTGCATTTTTGACAGAAAATTGCAGGTTTTCTTTTGAAATAGTCTATTCTTAGAGCAGAATAATTTACTGCCAGTCAATATACCTTTGCAACGAGCTCTTGAAACTGAATAAAACGATGTATTATTTTTGAGAATAGTCCCATATTTGAAGAAGATATTAACTTTTTACCACAACTTCTCTTCCGACATGTTGCGAAGTCTAAAAACAGTAGAACACTTATAACTTTGTTATTCCTTCAGATAATTTCATCGTATAATAATAATTATGTCATTCGCTTCAGTTTTAGACCGCCTATCTAACGGTGTACCTGGTATTGTAATACGACATTGTCTATTGCTTGTCTGATATTATTGTGAAGGTATCTAATATGCACCCTGGCTAAAAGCACTTCTAAAGACTGTCATGGAAATGTATTGCCTTCACAGTAGGATAAAGTAACAAAACGTCATACATTTTGTCTCACATGCTTTCATGCATCGTTGATCATAGGCAAGCAGTCGTATTCTTAAAAAATTTATCGCAAAAACTGTCTTTGAGTGACTGTGACACAAAACGGATTATCCCCCCTGAAAGCTATCCGGGAGGGGTGGATGAATTAATCTATCCCCCGGATGGAATTAACCGGTCTATGATATCCAGGGTATAAACCATTTTATCCCATTTTTTTAATGCGCATAATGAAATTTTTTATGCTGTAATCAAAATTTAAAGTGACTCTAATAATAGCTTTAAGTGTCCTAAGCAATGTTCAGATAAAGGCAACTCGAATTTATTTAGTGACTCTGAGTGTTCTTAAGTGTTTTAAGTTCTCTAAAAACACGGCAAAAGAAATTATCTAGTAGGAATAAACATACCTGTTAGTGTAATTGTTCAAAACAAAGCAGATGAAAATTAATTTGCAAAAAAAAATACAAAACGGAAGCGGTTTTTTCGACTTTTTTAATTTGGGGGATACAATTAATACGGGGGGGGATACTCTATTTCGTGACAACTGCTACAGTCCTAGTTGCTTTTGATTTCAAATATCAATTTCAGTTCTCGCGATCGTAATGGCGTTCGAACAGAATCATATTTGTTGTCTGCACCTCATCTACGGCTGCAAAAAGCTTCAGTCGCATTTCTAAGTTTTATCACACCTTTCAAAAACACTCTAAGCTGGACACTGATAACTGTCAACCTCTGGAGCTTGACCAGTAACAAGAAATGTGAACTGTTCTGCCGATTGGCTATGTTGGAAAATCATATCGGAGGAACATCGACTCTGCAGCAATGAAAGTTTATTAATTCTAAGTTGTTGAGTTTAAATTCCGAGGCAAAACTTCGACCCACTGCACAGAAATGTTGCTTTCAGCTATAATTGACATTCTCCTCAGACCAAGTTCTTTCATAGAAGTGTACGCTTATCAACGATCATGCAGAGCAGCAGCTTGTCTGGGTGTGTGACGTGAGCATCTCGCTGAATCATAGGGATAAACATTTCTTTCATTGAATCATTGAAACGTTTGCACGGAGGCTTTGTTTCTATGCAAATCCACACAGAGCATAAATTTTCCTGGAACAACTGACAGACAACGGTTAGCATGCCTATAATAAAGGCATAACCAAAGCTCCTTGACTCAGTACTTCTACGTTCACATCAGGCCCAAATAATCATTAATCAAATGCCACTGGTGACGTACCGAGTCTTTCGTACTGTGCTATCTTCAGGAATCCAAATGCCATGGCCAAGTTGAAGTCGATCGATGCTGCAAGCTTCTGCGAAAGAGTCATTGCGTTGTAGATGGTCATCAGGTAGAAATACGGTGTGTATGTAAGGAAGAAGAATATCACACCAGCAGCCGAACCGAAGCTGGCTGTAAATGAAAAGAAAATCATAAATGAACGAATAGAAAATGAACGATACTGGTGAGTACAGAAGCATGATAGGCTGTTCAGTAGTATACAGTCACATCGGTCGTTTAATAAACAACATGAGAACCATCATGATAATCGGATACCATAAGTTTAGGTCTAATCGAATATTTCAGAGCTCATTCTGCAAAGACTTTAACACTTACTTGCACTCACATACTTTGGCCACCTGATGAGAAAAACTGGAGATTTGGAGATTGTCTGGGAAAAGAGATCATACGGGGAAATGTACCGGGAGAAACAGCATGAGAGAGGCCGAGGACGGGATGGGTTGTCAACATCGGAGAATGGATGGGAACATCTTTCGATCGGACTTTGATGGAAACAAAAGACAGGAGGAGATGGAGAAAACTTGTTCGTGAAGCGACCAACCGTCGGTCGAGGATGGCTGACCTTACAATGGTGCAAGACACAACAACTGCACTGCTACTTGAAAATAAAGATAATGTTCGATGTATAATCCTTGATGATGGGCCAAATTGATGAGTAGGCTAGCACTTTAATGAACCATGGGTCGTTCCTTGACGAGCAGTTCCTTGATGAATTTCCATTTGACGAAAAGTCCGCAAACCAAAATTTAATAGGCCTGAATTCATGGTCTCACACAGCACATTTCGGTTCAGCGCTGTTTCTGCTGCCATAAAATTTTAGAAAAAGGCAATCCAGCCTCAGTGGAATTTTTCAAATTCACCATTTGAATTTTGCATCGGTCCTATGTTTATCGAGGAGCAATGGTAGCGGCATACGTCAAAAT
>OX457037.1:77456252-77526252 GCA_949752735.1 Lumbricus terrestris
GAGAGAGAGAGAGAGAGAGAGAGAGAGAGAGAGAGAGAGAGGCGATTCTCCAGTACATGTACCCAGATCTGGGTCTCGACTGCTAGGCGGCCACAGCAGGTATAAGCCGAGTGTATCCCGGGTCAGCTACTACACTATACTACGTCTACGGTCGTGGACAAAGAGGACATAATAATTATTATGAACACCATATGTAGCTGAATTTTACTTCCTTTCAGCTTATGCATGTTGGAAAGTTCAATTTTTCGGTGCTGCATATCAAGCACTCATAAATTTGACTAACTCACTAATATTTCTAATCGGCTTTAGGATCTCGTGTAGGCACAATTTGGTCGCTGAGGTTGTGGTTAAAATTTCAGAAAAAATTCTAAACGTTTTGACCGAGTTATGACACTTTGTTTTGTGTGCTACTTTTCACCCGGGCTCAGTGTAGGCTACTATAACAGAGTTCATTATGTTGCTACAAAGAAGGGTACAATCATAGCTCGAGGGTACGCGTACCCTAAAATAGAATACGTTAAAATGCGTACGTACCTTTCAAAAAATACAATACGCGTATGGTAGCCACGTACACTTTGGCCTTTGGGTACGTGCCATACACGAAAAAAATTCTCGTTACTCGACGACCAATTATAGCCTACGCATAATCTAATGTCAACAGTATGCGTAATTGAAACCGGTACTTCCGGTAGCGTAGCAGTAAATTTAATTCGCTAAATTCTTCGGTTATAAATAATTGAATGCAAATTTCACTGTCTTTCTGACGAGAGCTAAGTACACGTCAGTGGTTTGCAGATTTCTGTAACTCGAAAATAATACGGCAGGCCTATGTAGATATCTTTATACGCATCAGTCATCGATTCAGCGATGCCCAGAGAACGTGGGAAGGAATGGACGCAAGTGGGTGAAAGTAATAATAATAATAATAATAATAATATCTTCATTTAATGCTTCAATCTGACACACCGCAGAATGATTACAGGTAGGCCTACAGGTTATACGAAATACGGCTCACTATAGCACGACACGCAGGTCGGCTTTACAGTTGTGGGTTCGGTAACTTAACACTAATGGCCTAAGTACTGGATCACTCCTGGTTCAAGAAGAAGGAGGGGCTATCTTTATTTTTGGCAGAACCCGAGTCAAGTAACACAACAGCAAAGCGCCAATGGCAGTTAACCGAAACTTTTATAAATTAATGCCCTGTCTGAGGCTCGAACCCGGGTCGCGTGGACGACACTCAGTTTAACGACCAGCGCTCTCTCAACTGAGCTACGACCCCTCCCCAAAGCGTTGAAAATGCGATCAGATTAGTGTTCATTAAATCAAGTAGCAGTTGTTCAACTGATCAACCTTTTCCTTAGAGTTGGACTTTGAAGAGTTGCAGCAGAACTAAGCCGACTGATTGACATTAGTTCATTAAGTGCAGTGTATGATGGATAAAGATAGACCTACTCTATATCATTGCAGCAATAATTAATTATTTTACTACGTATTGTACTGGGTTGTGATTGTTAGCCTAAATTAAATTGAACATTCTTATAATGAACAATGACGTGGTTAACGTATTTTATAATTGTTTACGTACCCTAAAATAGGGTACGTTAAAATACGTAGGCTACGTACCTTTCACAAAATAGAATACGTATGATACGTACCCCTCGAGCTTTGGGTAGAATATTAGAGAAGCGCATGGATTGTATGTAACTATGTCTGTGTAATGGAGGTCTCCGCTACCTTGTAGTGGAGGGGAGTGGAGGTGAAGGGACTCCAGCTACCTGTGGCGGCGAAGGGGAGGTGAATGGAGGTGTAGAGAGTAGGGAGTGAGTATACAGAGGGATTCGGGTGAGGAGTCGGCGTCACTGCAGTAACTGTTGTCAATCTGTGATCGGTGTTATCGTCGTCGATGACTATTACAAGGCGACGGTCGATGGTCTTTCTAATGCCAGGCATGGCTCGCTCGAGCATCGACGGTGATGCTGGTCATTGACCTGGGCACTGGCGGTGATGATGACGGTTGTTGCCGTCGATGGCCCGCTCGACTACGGGCCATTAGACCCAAACACTTAATGGCGATCAGCAGTTATATAATCTTAAGTTATAAAGTAAGAAGACGATACAATATAAAACAGTTTCTTCTCGTGCTACCCTTATCGTTAAACTCTAGATGATGTCCCTCAGTCCATCGGCTCCGGCCTCTTCTCTGAAGAGTCCGTCAGACTCTATTTATAGTACAGTTGGTCAGTCGGTGAGGGGGCCTGGGCAAAGTGCGCATGCAGACTATATCTGGTGCCTTCGTGGCATGCTAGGTAGGCGTGCCTACCAGGGTGGGTGGTTACCATCAGGTGCCATGGGGTCAACCCCTACATATGCATGTATACATGTATGTATGTATTTATGCATGCATGCATGCATGTATGTATGTATGTATGTATGTATGTATGTATGTATGTATGTATGTATGTATGTATGCATGCATGCATGCATGTATGTATGTATGTATGTATGTATGTATGTATGTATGTATGTATGTATGTATGTATGTATGTATGTATGTATGTATGTATGATTGTATGTATGTTAGTGTGGTTCACAGATAGGCCTACATGGTAAAAAATAAAGTTCAAGCTAAAAACCAGGGCGCCCTCCCAGTTGGTTAGACCTATCAATAGTAATATTGAGACAAAATTTCAGCTTCTGATTCCAACTGGAAGGCGGTGCTCAACGACTGTGTTACTTTGCATTGGCCAATGAATTGATGTTAATTATATATTGTAGAAATAAATGTGTTGAGCATATATTCCAATGCAATTGTGCTTTATTTCAAGATAGACCTTACATTACTGTAACATGACATTATGTGTGACAATTAAACAATAAGCTTGAAATATAAAATTTCAATAGGTTTTAAATATGGAAAATGGAAAAGGATGTAAAAAAACACCGTTAAATCCACGAATGTCTATTGTTCTCGTTTTATAACTCCAAACATACGATAACGTCTACACTGTAGAAGACTTTGCAAGCACAGTGTCAACAGCAGATTTCTTTGTTGATTGAGGGGGGACAGCTTTCATATTTGCCTCAACCACTTGGAGAAAATACTGCTTTCTTCTTCATCAGTGATGAATTAGTTTAATTCCTTGAACAACTTCACACTTCTCTCAGCCGTGTCGTTTAGCACTCTCAATTGCTGACTTCAGTCTCTGCCCTGCTGATAATCATCATCGTCAGGTTATTGCTTTGGTGTAAGTATAAAAAGGAATCACGCAACTTAAGGCATGGCAGTAGTGTCAGTGTTCGCTGGGTTGCAAACTCGCCCAGACAACCCCCTCCTTCTGCATCACAGCACTACCCGTCAACATCCTTTCACCAGGATTTACAGTCATTCTGTAAAAAAGCTTCACCTTATCTGTAACAGGCAGTTGGCAACATAACAGTATAAGACCTTCAGCATCGTCTGAACGGTACTAAGTACTGATAATTTTCTAGAACCTTAGAGGCAGCAACGCTTAGTAGGGTGTCCCACGATTGCACAGGAAAAATATTTTTCTTGAAACTTGAAATGCAGTCCCTCCAAAAAGTTTCCTTATGGTCCTATGATAGTACCTGCCAAATTTCTGGACATTTTGAAAATATTTAGAGGCCGCTCAAAGCTCACATATAATATGTGTAAGTTGTCACAAATTATACGTGCGACATATAGGCCTATGAGTTTGAAATTTTCGGAGGTCCACACTTTGATCCCACTAGCGTGCTTATGTATTGCTTAATAACCTTATATTGCTCTGAAATACTAAAATCTACAAATATGCAACCTTATTGTATTTGCGAATGAGGTTTTTCAAGCATAAGGACGACAGTTAAGCTCTCGAGCAAACGAATGATGTAAATGTCGTGCACTAGGATTGCAGGTCGCTACCTCCACATGGCAATCATCAGTGGAGTAGAAATGAATAAGGTTAACAGATTGTCAGTCTGATTTTTCTCTAGTTGGTGGAAGTAGCCTACAAACATGTTGGTGTGCTAAAGTTGACCTCTGGACCAGGACAGGAATCAACGGTTGCAGTTTGAACCTTTTGAAGTCGTGAAAGTGTGATGCATTAGGCCTAATTATTGGCAAATGCTTTGAGACAACGGCTTTCAATAACTGCATATTAAATAGAGTTTGCAATGCCTTGCACCCTTCTACATCAGCCATCAGTCGTAACATCTTGTTAACATCACAGAAATCTTTTAAGTCCAGTTGCCTGGTGCATTCTTTGTGTCCTTGGTAAAAATTTGTCCATCAATGGTCTGTAATTAAGCTCTGCAAGCCATTTAAAGATGAATGCTCCAATCTGGTTCACCATCAACCAAACCCTCGACCAATGCTACTGCAGTCTGCATCTAACAAATCATAAGAATTCATTACTGAACAGCTTTAGCGTGGCCATACTCGAAATATGACTATCAAGAATTTTCAAAACTCTTGGTATTCATGGTTGGATTGAACAATTCGGTAGCATTTCGCAAGCCTGTTGCCATCACAGAGCAAGTTGGATGGGTAAGGCAATATAGATCTAATTGCTTTATGATGGAAACGAATCACATATACAGTTGACGACCGTGAATTACAGGGCATCCAACCCAAACAAGTCTCAGATTTGTGATTGACATCTACAGTCAGGCGGTGTTCTCATGTAGAGTCACTGCTCTCTTTGAATTAATCCATAGCTTTATAATTCTGGCAATGCTGCTCTAGATGACAAGTCTGAAAATGATGCAACATCATTCTTGGTATACCAGCACCTAAGATATAAGAGATAGCAATTCTCTCTGTTCTTTCAGTGAGTTCTCATTAATGTGGAATAACGGGGTTATCTCTTCCTAAAAGTTTTTCCCAAACCATGCTGCGTTCAAATATAGTTTTCTCGATCTTTCGGTGAAAGAGTGGCGAGATAGCCAATCGTATAAGACCACGTGTGATTTTTCATAACGTTGGTCTGTGTAAATGACTGTGCTGAACAAACATGACGCAGCTTTGATACAGAATTTCAGCTCAACGATAACGAAGAACGTAGATCGGAGACAATTTCTCGTACAGGTTGTCGAAAAACACAGGCACATGTTTTCTAACCACAATTGTGACAATCTTGTTGACATGTGTAAATGTAGAACGTAGAACTGAAGAACAATTTGAGTGCAGTGATGTAGAATCAGCAGATCAGTATGAGAATAGTAAAAAAATAACGGTCCAGACGTTGATTTGTTGTGTAGCTGCATGGGGTGTGCAATTAAAACTTTACTGTGTGGTCCTAGGACAAATAGGGGTTGAACCTCACAGCCCCCTCAGAATTTCTTACTATGAAGCAGATGAAGGTATGGAGGAGCTAAAACCACGACTTGTTACATTATCAAGAGTTTGTAATGACTACTCCCAATGATTAGTTGTGTGTGCACTGATATTGTGTCCAAAGTTCAAAAATCTCAAATTTTTCTCGATTTTGCATTTTTTGAGCATAAGACTATGCCCAAAATATCCATTGTATCCAATAAAGTTAAATACCTGTTAATTCTACCATTCACGAGCTTTCCAAGGGTAGTAAATTTGTTATAATAGGATCAACGATTGGGATATAAAGGCATTTAGAAGTTGGACACATCAGGCGCAAATTATGCCAATATGGGTTAAATTTGGGCGGCTTGAGCCACCCCTAAATATTTTTTTAGTGTCATAAAACTTTACAGGTGTTATTATGGGACCATATGGAAACTTTTTAGGGGGACTGCATTTCAAGTTTCTAGAAAAATATTTGTTGGGACACCCTAACGCTTAGCTCCTATGGGTAATAGTACTGTTAACTGAATCATATTTTCAATAAAAATTGGCACTTCTTGCCCTGGAGTTTCTGCAGCAAGATAAGACCTGTATCCATGCCTCTGAGTGAAAAGGGAAAATAATCACACAAACGAATGAATCTGAGTTGCTTCCCTCTTCCTTAGACTGAATAAATGATTGATAAGTCGGTATATTTTGATGTCATACAGTAACCTGGCCATTCAACGTGCATGGTCAATTGGGCTCTCGAGTTTCTTATTGAAGGCTGACTTCCAAGAACAACCATTGACACCTCAATGATTTTCTGGTGGTCATCTCTGAAACTGACTTTATTTGAGAAAACTGAATGCTCTCTCTCTCTCATGGAAGGATTCAGTAACATATGCGACATCCAGTACTCATATGCTATGTCGTGTCACACCATACCACACAGCTTTAAATCTGTTAAAGATTGGATTATATTTTGAATTGGATTATATTTTGAATTAGATGGGCCACAACTCAAGATAAAGATTTTGGCTAAAATCACTCCATCACATGACGACAGCAGGCCATCCACAGAATTTTTACCTATCCAGTCTTCCTGAATAAACGTACTATCCGCTAAAATGACCGGTGTTGACATGTGTTGTATCAAAGATCAAGACTTTGGCATGCCAGTGAGTCTCCATAACTTCAGAAGATAATGACTATAGCTATTAATGAGTAACCTTGGATTTAAATTATATCCTGCCATAGAGGAAAATTCGCGCACACCAAAGAGCTTATCCACACCATGCATCACCTGAAACTAGCACTGACATGCGGTCAACATTTCCAGTGTACTGCAAGTGGAATATCTGGTACAAATTCAGATCTTACAGCTTCAGCATGCTCCATCCTGGTTTCTTAATGGTATTCCGTGAAAGTGGCAGGACAAAAGGAATGCAAGCAAACGCTGCAATAATTGGCATCAATAATCTCAATGCTTTGTGATTAGGACATTTCATAAACTTTTATAGCTGTCTAGTCTTGAATGTGGTAAGGAATAGGCCTAATAGCACCACAGAAACTATTTCAAGCTCATCTACGCGACAATGGTTGAGGTTTTTGATCAAGTTATAAGGCATCAATATTTCTGCCTAATGCAACTACATGGCAATATTTCGATGTCGTTGAGCACCGCCTTCCAGTTGGAATAGGAAACTGATTACATTTTGTGGAATCGACGGGTACCCATGGTAAAAAATTCATAATTTCGAGGTGCATTCATATTTTCTAAACCTCAATATACCATCTTGTGCAGAAATGCATGGTGAATCCAATGCTGTATTACAAGTTATGATATCTCAAACCAAACCCAAAATCCAGGGGGTGGTAACCACCCCCTTTGGTAGTCAGTGTTACAAAAAAGCTTGGTAACCTGAGGGTTAAGAGTTTTCCATTGGTATTAAACTTATTATCATTGGATCGAAGGTTGGGGTCTAAAATCATTTAGAAGTTAGACACATCAGGCGCATACATGTATACTGTCAATTATGGAAGAAATTTGGGTGCTTTGAGGGTCCCCTAAATATAATTGTAATGTCATAAAATTTTGCATGTGATATTATGAGACCATGTATTTTCGGCCGAACATGTTGAACATGCCTTAATCCCGCCCTGCCATTGCTGCGCGTTATGTGTTCAGACATCCTCTGAGTAGGTACTTTGGAGGGGCGCCATGTAAATTCTGATTGATGGATCCAGAGTTAACCCATTTGGATCATATCCAATAGAATAAGATGTCATTCACGTTGTTAGCTCAGCTTTGATGCTGGTTTTCCATTAAGAAAACCGAAACGCGCAACCCTCGAAGAGGGAGACAGCATAATAATAATAATAATAATAATATGTCAAATTGTATGTATTTATGCATGGATGCATACATCCAACAAGGAGAATATTAACCCATTAGTGCCTAGCGTCCCCAAAACGGGGACGCCTGTTTGGATAGAGTTATTTTTAATATCAAGCAATACTCAGTATTGCTAATTATCGTGACCGACTGTCCACTAAATTATCTTTCAAATGAGGTATAATAAGGCTGAATTTTGTTTGTTTTTGAATATGCCAGATAGATTTTTATTTCGATTTTCTGAAATTTTAAATTTTTAAAATTTATCAATATAAATTTATATTATCGGGGGGAAAACCTGCTGCAATCGAAAATGTGAGTACATGCCCATGTTATTTGTGCTGTTAGCTACCTGTATAAAATTTGCAGCATTGATTCATTGTTGATTAATATTTTTATTATGCCCGAAAAGACCGTCCCCATTTCGGGGACGCTAGGCACATGTGCCCCCGTCAAGTTTTAATATGTGACTTCCACTGTGTTTCCAACTACAATGATAATAAATATAAGGGTTTTTAGCATGCCAAGCCCAACACTGACTGCAAGCAAGCGTGGAACTCATGTAGGACCCATATTCCCATGTGGGACATGTGTGAAACCCATATGGAGTCCATCTAATACCCATGCAAATGCTGGAAGGGAAGACCACTAACTGTTAGTGACATTGTCGCAATGCTAGAGCGTGAAAGAACTTCTGGAGAAATTTACAGAATGTCGTGTCCTCCAAATGATCCAGATAGTTCTGAGTAATTCAGATTTCAGATGGATACATGTCAAAGAGTGGATTGGAGTTACTGACAACCAACTTGGTAAGTTTGACCTGTCGTTTTCAGGCTTTGATACTGCTTGCCTCCAGCTGATGACTATTATAGCCTACACTGTATTTTGACAAACGTGTTTACCATCCTAAAGAAGATTGAATGGTGAGCAGTATGAATTCAACATTAAGATACCAGGACAGCTAGAACCAATCAACCTAGGACTGCTGCTGCAGTGTCCTGTTTAGCCTATGGGCAAGGTCAAGAAGACAGACCGTGATTCATTTGACTATAGACTGGATCCAGAGCCAAGAATAACGTTGACTCGTTGGAATGGCAACAGGGTGGTGACACTCCTAATTGCCATGGCATCGAAACACTGAGCACTGCAAGAAAGTCATCACTGTCCAAAAGAATATTTGAGAACACCGCTCAGCCATAGGCTATCGACCACAGCAACAGACATGTGGAGACTTGATGAGATGGATCAAAACATCAGCACATACATACAGCATCTCGTACACATCCAGAAAATGTTGACACTAGCCTACTCTCATACTAGGCTCCAGATGTTGCTTATAAACTGGATGTGCGAATTGAAAGTGCTGGGAATAGACTACTATAATATTCAGCAGCTACGCGGGACTTCATGACATTACGCACTGTCATGTGTTACACTAGTAGTAAGATGGTAAATGTTCGGCTATTTACCATCCTCCTATTTAACAAAAAGTTGTTTAAGATCTATTGCCATCAGATTTCATATGGAAAGAAAATCAATGGTAAATGTCCGGCTATTTACCATCTTCCTGGTTGACAAAAAGCTGTTTAATATCTATTGCCAACAGATTTCGTATGGAAAGAAAATCATTCCTTTCAGTAGTGTTGCTGGCTTGCTGCTGTCTAAAAGCAAAGCACGAAAAAAATAAATTTGCCAGTTTTCTTTGATTAATTGAAATTTTTCATAATAATTATAGCAAAGAATGAGTTTTACTTTTGCAACTTGATTTCTTTAGCTGCAGATATGCTTATTTTCATGATTAAATATATGAAACATATATGAAACCTTCACAGTTGATTTATGCCAGCCTGGAAACCTTGTAAAAGTTGAAGGGGGCATTTGTGCCTACTGCCTAGCGTCCCAAAACGGGGACGGAAAGAAAAAAATGGTAATAAATTGAAAAAACAAAATTCAAAAAAAATTATGTTTGGCACTGATGTTCATAAGGTTGAAATTACACTATTTTCACACTTTCATGAAAAAACAAAAAGTCAGGCACTAATTGGTTAAGTCAAACTCTGTGTGGAAAAGTGAACAGCGCAATATGGAGTGTGCGCTCGTGTCCGTGTATGTCACTAAATATTTTGTACTTTGTTTTTCTAACTCACTCACTTTTCGTTTATATATATATATATATATGCTAGCAAAGATTTTAATTTTGTGTTATTTCATTTCACCTTCGACCGTATTACATTTGCTTAAGCCAACGCTCTCAGGTGGCCCTGGCTAGCCTCGACCTTAGGCCCCTTTTGGGTATCTTGGGTAAGCCAACATGTTTGACTACTACGATGCAATTACGAAATGTTATAAATTGGTTGCGGAATAAAAATGCTATGTTATGTTATGCATGGCTGCATAGGCGTATGTATGTATGTATGTATGTATGTATGTATGTATGTATGTATGTATGTATGTATGTATGTATGTATGTATGTATGTATGTATGTATGTATGTATGTATGTATGTATGTATGTATGTATGTATGTATGTATGTATGTATGTATGTATGTATGTATGTATGTATGTATGTGATATGTATACTATACATCGACTGTATAGAGGACAAACGTGTTATGTCCACATTTTTTAAAAATCCATGTTTTTGGCGATTCTAATAGGTAATGGCATAAGGCTTCAGGGCACAAACGTTATATGTCCTGCTAAGGTCGTTTTCACGGTACAATACACAGTTTACAAATGTCGTATGTCCTCTTCGTAAAAATCCGCAGAGCACAAGTGTGATATGTGGACATACAACATTTGTGCTCGGAGAAATACGGCCAATCAGCTATTTTTACGCTAATTCTATGCAAAATGGCGTCAACTCCAAACAGTCGGCACGCTGACTGTTTGGAGTTTGTTATTTTAGTAAATAAGAGCTTACTGTTATAAAGAGTTCATATTAAATGGCAGTCTTTATTTGCGCGTCGGTCAAAAGTAATCAAAGATGTCTTTGTAAAGTCAAGTCGTGATTACCAGATATTCGCTTCACTTGCGAAGTCATCATCGTCAATGGTCTTAGTCTCGTGTTCGACATCACACAGTGTGAATACCAATCGTAAGTTGACATTAGTATTCCATTAGTACTGCTATATTTGACAAGCAGCGGGTTGCAAATTGCCTTTAATCGTAAATTATGTTATCTTTTGGTATGCCAATAGCCTATAATTTATTCCTCAGGCTTTTAACACGATAACTGATAGGTTTAATGTTTTCGAGTTTACCTGCAATATGCAGTGCCAAGCCTTCTCAGAAATTTATGAGTTATCAAACGCAAGTCATAGGCAAGATTTATCACAGAGATTGTTTAATGTCATCAATGTATATTCTTGCATCTTTTTTATTCCTTTTTGTATGTTGCTTTGTCTCTTGAGATTCCAAAAGCAGTAGAAACTTGATACTCACTTTCTTATATCACTATTATTGTTACAGGATACTTACAACAAAGGCAGACTGTGATCGGAAAACAATAATCAAGAAAAATATAAGACCACAGCATACTGATTTGAAAACAGCAAAGATCAAAAAGTAGATTAAACCATTAAAAAACTTTTTCCCTAAGCCAATGGGGGGTTTAACCCAGGACCCCCCTTGGCTGCGCCACTGCCGTGAATCCTTTAGACAAAAATCAAATCCAGTTTGCTAGCACCTCTCTTTTCCAATGAATCGTTACAATGGCAAAATTTCCATGAGCTCAAACACAACAATTATTTTATGTGTAACAAAAAACATAAATTTAAGCATGTAATTAATGCAAAATAAGTTTACATGTCCATTTTAACTTATTTGCTTATGTGCATGTTTGCTTGACTCTGTTATGGCCCTACAAGATAGCAGACAAGCCCAGTGACCAAGACCTATTAAGGATCAGTTGAATGTGATATGTCCATGTTACAAAGATTTCTGCAGAGCACAAATGTCGTATGTCCATTTTTGGGCACCCCGCCCCTACAAACTTACTTTTTTCGTGTTATTCTCATGCCCCGTGATACCATTGCTCTGCTTACCTTGTTCCCTGTTTAAATACCTATTCAATGACAGCAAGAAAGTATGATAATGTTGCTTTCTTATATTTTTCATAAGCATTTGAAATTAGAAATTCAGTTTTCTCGAAATAACGAAATATGGACATAAGACGTTTGTCCTCTATACAGTCGACATGTAAATATGTATGTTTGTATGTATGTATGTATGTATGTATGTATGTATGTATGTGTGTATGTATGTATGTATGTATGTATGTATGTATGTATGTATGTATGTATGTATGTATGTATGTATGTATGTATGTATGTATGTATGTATGTATGTATGTATGTATGTATGTAAGTACATATGTATGTATGTATGTATGTATGTATGTATGTATGTATGTATGTATGTATGTATGTATGTATGTATGTATGTATGTATGTATGTATGTATGTATGTATGTAGGTATGTGATATGTATACTATACAAAGTATACATGTATGTATGTATGTATGTATGTATGTATGTATGTATGTATGTATGTATGTATGTATGTAAGTATGTATGTATGTATGTATGTATGTATGTATGTATGTATGACATTGTATGTATGTATGTATGCATGTATGTATGTATGTATGTATGTATGTATGTATGTATGTATGTATGTATGTATGTATGTATGTATGTATGTATGTATGTATGTATGTATGTATGTATGTATGTATGTACATGTATGTATGGACGTATGTATGTATGTATGTATGCATGTATGTATGTATGTATGTACGTTCGAATGTTTGCCTGCGTGTACTTTGTACATTTGTGCACGTTTGTATGTGTATTAAATTTTGTCTACATGTCAAGGTACTGTGCTATCTATTCCATGCCGTAGATTCCTTCGCTCTGCTACGCATGGTGACCTGGTTGTCCCTATGGCTCGATCTTCCACAGTGCTGCACAGAAGATTTGGTATGGTCTTTCCGGAATAAGTTACATAATTTTACTAGTCTCCGTAATGAACTTCTTTGTCTTTCTTTGTTCCTTTTCCGCAAGCGTTTGAAAACCATTCTCTTTGATTGTGGTTTGGTGTCAGGTCGGGATCGCCTCTGAGGAGTTCTCTTGAAGGGGCGAAATGTAAATGTACGATTACAATTACAATTACAATACTATGGCTTGTCTTAAGACATCTCACTGCGTCAAACAAGATAAAGAAGTTCGTATGCGTTTGTTTATTACAAACAGTAAATGTCCACTTTCAATTTGAAATTAGTCGGAACTTTCTTTACACTTGTTGAACGCAGTGGCAATCGTTCCACTGTATCCACCAAAAGCCGCAATCCCCACAGACATATCCGTCACAACTGCAATGATAGAATTCATTCATATAGCACTCTTGATAAGTGCATGCCATCATTTCGTTGATTACTCGCATTTGCTCCTTTGGATTGCAATCCAGTATGCTATAAAAACAAGTAATACCGGTTACAGAAAGAAGTTAGATGCGGTGCAGTACGCATCTAAGAATGAACGAAAGAAATGCGCTTCCTACTAGGGGAGGCGGGGACAAGTGTGGCATAAAGTCACAAAATGTGGAATAAAATATGCAATATTACACATAATCAAGATGAAACTTGTTTTGTAGTGTTGGTAGATCATCGGTGCATCCATAAAATTGATTAAATTGCTACTGGGTACTCGATTTCTTCTTCAAAATTTATTCTTAATTCTTATTTTGTTATTTATGAAAATGTTTACCTTTTACCGATTGAATCCTACAAAATTGAGTTAGACTACGCAGAGGCCTATATCAGTAAGCGACAATAATTTTAATAGATTTATTGTTAAAATTTGCAAGGTCTCTGCTGTGTCTGGCCAATGTGGCCATGCGGCATTCATATCACATTCGATATTTTAAAATGTTAGTCACTTTGTATGACTTCTTACCATTCTCCTCAACTGAAAAGAGACAGAGCCACCGATGATAGTTGGAAAGTAGCAGCAATAGCATAGGCTAACTTATAAATAAACTTTAACTGCCTATAATATTAACTGCAAATTATTGATAAAGTAGTTTATATCAGTCGTACAGGATGAGTAAATATATACATGCCAACGCGGGAAATAATAGTGCCAGATTACAAGCAAAATTATCCCGATCTCGGCATATTAAGCGCATTGCATATTTTCATTCAGCCTTGCCCTGGATGTGAGTGAATGTCGTAGAGACATACAGAAACTTCAACTGCTTAATACCGAACAACGTTGCGGTTTCGATCGTTCACCTTAATTCGTTATCGAATATTTGCGAATATTCACGAATATTAAAAATCTTAATATTCAGGAATATTTACGAATATTAAAGCCTAAAGTCACGAATTCTCGATCGTTGACTACAAATGCTACAATTACAACTACCACTGCTACTACTACTGCTACCGCTACTACTACTAATACTACTACTACTACTACTACTACTACTACTACTACTACTACTACTACTACTACTACTACTACTACTACAACTACTACTACTACTACTACTACTACTGCTGCTGCTACTACTACTACTACTACTACTACTACTACTACTACTACTACTACTACTACTACTACTACTACTACTGCTGCTGCTACTACTACTACTACTACTAAGTACTACTACTACTACTACGACTACTACTACTACTGCTGCTGCTGCTACTACTACTACTACTACTACTACTACTACTACTACTACTACTACTACTACTACTACCACTACAACAACAACTACTACTACTACTATTGCTACTACCACTACTACTACCTTGACCACATTGACTGCATGCATTGAAAATAACCGCAACTACTACAGCAGCGACTATCGCTATTGCTTCTAGTACGAGTAAAAAATAAATTATAGTAGTTGAAATGATATTAATAATGAACAATATATATATTTTTATTCTGATGACAATGATGCAACCGTAGCACTAATAATTATTTTCACAATATTTACGTTAGTATCGATAATTATATAATTATAATAATAGTAGTAGTAATAAAAATAATAATAATATAATAATAACAACAATAATGATAACAATAGTAGAGTTTAATAATGATAATAATAATAATGGTAATAATAGTGATAATAATTACAATAATAATAATAATAATAATATTAATAATAATAATATTAATAATAATAAAAATATTAATAATAATAATAATAATAATAATAATAATAATAAAATAATAACAATAACAATAACTATAACAATTATTATCATTATTATCGTGATTATTATTACCATAATAATTGTTATTAGGCCTATTATAGTTCCTTTTAATGTCTTTACACACTTAAATTCCCCCGCATTGAATCATTGCATCACAATTATTTTAGACAAGTGTTATTACCATTATTATAATTATTATTATTATTATTATTATTATTATTATTACTATTATTAATTTCATCATCATCATCATCATCATCATCATCATCATCATCATCATCATCATCATCATCACCATCATCATCATCATCATCATCATCATCATCATCATCATCATCATCATTGTGCAAATGACTTTAGGAAGTTGTGAAAGAATTTCGGGACAAACTACTTTCAGCCATGAGAACAATCAGTCAAAATAATACACAAGAGATTTTCCTTGCCAGATTCGAAAGCAAATAATACGTGCTAGATATACAATGTGAACGAGGATTATGATATCACTGACTCACATTAAAAGCAGCAAATGGAATTGAAGAATAAAGAATCAACGAAGACAACGTAGGCCTAGAAATTTTATTCGCATTCATCGGCGACAATAATTTATTGCCCTAGAAAGTAGAAACAGCTGAGCTACTGATGATTTACGATGAAGAACGATGGAAATTTAATAATTATACGAACTTTTCCCAAGTGCAGCGCGCATCCTTCTTCTCCTTGACGCTCGTATCGTCTACCAGAAAACAGAACAATGCATTTAATGTCATATTTGCTTGTGCTCTAAACGTTAATTAAGATCGAATGTACAAGAGAAACGATGAAGAGTTCAGCTATAGCCTACGTTTAAGCAGACTGGAAGAGAATATTGCATTGAATTGAGCGAACCAGGATATCCAGGATTGTAGGGCGCGTTGGTGTAGTGGATTTGTTCGTTGCCTTGTAGCCGAATGTTTGCAGGTTAGAACCAACCTCAAGTCGCCTCGTAGTGACCTCCACACGCAATTGCTCAACGCTTCGTCGTGAAACCCCTATTGAGAGTCCGCGATGTCTCGAAGGGGCGCTATAGCAAGTGCATATACATACATATATACATATATAAATTATATACATAAATAAATAAATAAATAAATAAATATATACATACATACATACATACATACATAGTACATACGTACATATATACATAGGCTACATACATACAATTTTGTCATCGATTTCAGGTACTCATGCGTCAAATACTATTGTGATGATGGTCAATTGTTCATAAAAATATATAATAAACCATTATCATCATTGTTGAAGTATAATACTTGTCAGTTGCGCTTGAGTAAAATAATGTAGTCATTCTGGTAAAACTAGTCATAGGTCCAAAAATGAGACTAAATTATGCTCAAAAAGACGATGATATTTCGTAAAATCCAAAACTTCAAACACGTTGTGCTAGTCCTAAATATTTTTCAATCGGGGTAATTTTTGGGCTACATCAGTCTTTTACCAAGTGGCACCAAATGGTGGGTTGGAGAAAGAATGAAACTGAAGTTGAAAATTTGCCATTACACCCTAACATACATACATACATACACACATACATACATACATACATACATACATGTATGCATGCATACATACATACATACATACATACATACATACATACATACATACATACATACATACATACATACATACATACATACATACATACATACATACATACATACATACATACATACATACATACATACATACATACATACATTAGGGTGGTTGCATCGGTAATGGCAAATGATATTTTCGTTTATTGTGACAATCAGGCTGCGGTGTGTCAACCTGGACGTTTTTCACGAATTAAACGAATATCTATATATAGAATGACACAGCGCATCACAGATAAAATTTATCAAGAGCTGCTATAAAGAAATGAATAAAAATAGATGTTGAAATTATTGAGATCATAATTTTTATAGATCTATGAAATTACTTATTACCACACAGGAGTCAAAGAGCAGCTTTTAAACAACTTCTAAAGATAGCATCATAATTGAGTGCCTGGTGAGTCCTACTCACATTGTTGTCTATGTCATACTATAGAATGTTTGCCATTAAAGGGCTAGTTTTAGAGTTGAAAGAATGAGCAAAGAGTCAAACAATTGACAGAGAATGTGCTGTCAAGAGTGAATACAAATTACACTGCCTTTATTTGCTATTGTAAATTAACTACCTATTACAAATTAGCATGAAAGGCGATGGTGTCAAACACGTAAGCTATGTGCAACTCAAAATCTCTACATCATGCTCAGCAATGGATCCAGCTGAAATTATAATGGCCACCAGGACATCTCAGACGACCGACCAATCCAAGGGAATAAGCATAGCATCCTCAAGACAACACCCATTGCTACACTCTTGCTGGCAGATGAACACCTTCTTTGAGCAGCATGCCAGAGATTTCACTTTGAGGGAAGCGTATCGTAAAAACTACACCATAGCTAAAACCCATGCAAAGACCAAATGCAATTTGAATTGTGAGACAGGGTAATAATGCATCAGATTGAAAACACATTAGCCTAAATCTGATATAAAGATTCGTATCTAAAATGGGTTGCTACATTTTAATATTTATATCCTGGTAATGTGACAAGATCCTCCGACTCAGTCTTAAGCCAAGTTTCTGACACAGCCAAAACTGAGATGGACAGTGACTTCATTAGAGCCTCAATTTCAGTTAGCTTGCCTAGAATACTTCTGCAATTTATATGGAGTACAGAAAAATTTGGTGGCGTAGTACTGCTTTTAGACTGCAAGATATGTGGTGAGGAGTAAGTACAGTTGAATGGTAGGTCAGTGAAGTAATTATGATCAGGATCAATGTCAGTATTGTTTAACAAAGAGCGGCTATCACCATCATCCATTGTCTGCACCAGTTCCAATTCATCATCAACCGTAACAGTTCTTAAATTGGTTGGTTGTGTTTCGGAGGGACTTTTTGCGAAGTACACTGCGTTTCTAGCATGCCGGTTGGTGAATTTGACGATAAGTGGACGGAATGCATTTTCCCCATATCGGGGAATGCGATGGGTGTATACATACATACATACATACATACATACATACATACATACATACATACATACATACATACATACATACATACATACATACATACATACATACATACATACATACATACATACATACATACATACATACATACATACATACATACATACATACATACATTAATTCCGGTGGTGTAGTGGTGGCGTCGTTGCCTTGAAGCCGGAAGGTTCGAGGTTCGAATCCACCTCGCCGCGTAAGGGCCTTGGGCAAGTTCTTCACTCGCAATTGCTCAGCGCTTCGGCGTGAAACTCCGATGCAGTGTCCGCTCTGCATTCGGGAGCGCCTCTGAGTAGAGAGATTTAAGGGGCGCTATAAAAAGTGCACATACAAAAAAAAAACCACACACACATACATACATACATACATACTAGGGCGCCCGTTAAGCCAATGAGAAAATTTTAAATTCGTAATTTTCTACACGGTACCCTCTGAAGTTGTTACACCTGGTCTGTGAAATAACAGAGTGAAATTGCAGAATTTTATGTTATTATTTACTGGGAGCTCAACATGACTAAAGTTTATGCTATATCGCAATCTTTCGTACCTTTTCCAGTTTCGTTGTTTACAGCATTTTGTTTCACATTGCACATGTTACTTAGGCCTACTATGTTGTTATTATTCTATTTAGACTTATTAATGTGTTTAATATTACTGCTGCTCTCTCAGTCAACAGTTTATCCTTGGATTCTTTCAGCTAGTTCATGTATAAAAATGAGTCCTTGTCATTACAAAATCACAACAAACAGCTAAGGTTTTAATCTTAATTTTAAAATAACTGGACCCGCTACAAAACCACAAGAAGCACTAAGTTGTAAAGAAATTGCATTTAAAGAGAACAGAAAAATGTCATATTCACAAAAGGTTACTGTTAGTAGGTTTTAGCTTATTATGGTCAATGTCCATACAGTACTCACAAACAGAGTAAAATTGCTATATCTATTAATTGTGCAATTAGCATTCTGAAATCTGCACCATCACTTTCATTTAGCTGCAACATGTTCCTGTTGTTAAAAAATATGCAATCCTTTTTTTATTTAGTGTGCACACTGTTCTGCGCAATTGGGGCAATGATGCAGTAACTGTTGTATTTAGTGTGTCAATGTTATAGTTGTCATACTAAAGCAGCTGCAGTATATCTAAATCACTGATAGTGCTTTCAGTTTTTTGGATTTAAAATCTTAGATTGATTAGTTAATTACCAATAGAACAATGTCAAAAGTAGCTGCCTCACGACTTGTAACAGTCACACGTATAGTTCAGCTGACATTTGGTTGATTGATACGGTATCAGAAGAAATACATGTGGAAGCAAGCTTCCAACTTACAATCAGGTGTTGTCTGTCTTTTTCCATCGGCACAAGATTCTTGCTAAGACAGTCAGAGACAGTTCAAGGTCTGTTGTACATGAAGTTCTTCACATTTGGTCAATGGCCCGTATCCCAACAACACTTGATAGGAATGCCATTGAAAAGTTGGAGGACATGTTTTATAGTTGGGAGAAACTGAATAAGAACATGCATCGCAGAACGGAGCTAATGAAAGTACTATGATCGGAGATTTGGAAAAACTTTTGACATATCACATACAGATGCTATGTCAATGACCACCATTGCTGAAGACAGGTTTTTCTTGGATGACCAACACTGTCCACGCATAGGCTAAATGGGTGGTGTAGACACAGCTTTGTAACAGACACAGCTTTGGCTAGAACAGAGGGCAGAAAGTTAAAGAGATTGAAGTGTGAGCATTATCTCAGAAGTAAAGAAGATGACAGAAAGAGAGCGAATATCACAGTTCAGAAAGATGATGTATTGACTTCAGAAGAAGAATTGGCCACTATGGCTGCTAAAGTTGAGTCTTATCTAGAACCACGCTGCTCACATAGAGCTACCAAACGAGGGTCGGTGCCTGTTGTAACAGCAGAATTAAGTGCTGCACTTCATCGAGCCAATGTCAGCAGCCGCACAGCAACACTTACCGGTATTCTGGCTGAGACTGCATAGAACCTTGGACATGACATGTCTAGTTTCAACGTCAATCCTGAATCCATCAAAACAGCAAGACTAAAGTTTCGTCAACATACCGCTCAGGCTGGAAAAGCCATTTTCGAACCGTCCGTACCTCTAGTTGTACATTGGGATGGCAAGATGTTACCAGATATTGCAGGCAATGAGCAGGTTGACGCATTCTTGGTATCAGGTTTGCATGTGGAGCAGCCTCTTGACGTGACAAAGCTTCTGGATGGTAGGGGGAAGCAACTAGCAATGCTGCTGTTTCAATGATGTGAGAGTGGGGAATAGAAAATCCATGTGCCTAGACACCCCAGCTTCCATTATGGGCAGACAAAGTGGGGTTTGTGGTGTGAAGATTTCGAGCTAAACAAGAAATATGTTAACAGTCTAGTCTGGCAGTGGTAAATGGCAGAGTAGAGTGAGCTGTGTAGCTGATATATGACTTCAACACCTCCATTACAACAAGTGATGAACAGAAACAATTTCTCAAGCCACAGAGCCAAGTGCCCAAAAGCGAGAAAGTCGCTACTTGTCGTTGATGATACAACAACAAAATACACTGACAACTAGACCCTAGTGACTTACAGCTTAAAAACGAAAATAAATGCTGCAATGTACTTTGTTGTGGCAGTAGGCCTATTGTTATTAATATTCTGAATAGTTCAGTTTTGATTAGCATTTGACAGTGCTGTATTGATTTTGCATTGAAAATATTTGAATGATAAATAACTGTGAAATAAGTCAGAATAGCATGCTGTCGGATAATATTTCGCTAACTTAACATTATGTTGAGCTCCCTCTAAACATGCATCCAAAATTCTTAAAAAATTACCTGGAACTTCTCTCATGATAGACAACAAAATGAGAGGGTACCACATAAGAAATTCAGAAAATATTTTTTAACGGGCACCCTAATACATACATACATACATACATACAAGTCATACATACAAGTCATACATACATACATACATACATACATACATACATACATACATACATACATACATACATACATACATACATACATACATACATACATACATACATACATACATGCATACATACATACATACATACATACAATACATACTAGTGTGGTCCACAAACCATAGCCAAAAATTTTAAGTTTTAGAAATCTTTCGTGTTTATCCCGTGTAAACCAGGTTTTTTTCCCCCTTTTTGTGGCGGGCCATTGTGAACATCTTCCAACAAGTGGCGGGCCAGAGTGTCGAAGTTCCTGGGTAAAATTTGGTAGTGATTTGAGACAACCAACGGGAAACCATAGATGTAACAGTCTACACATAACTGTGCATCTGAGAAAAAGTGACGTCAGTAAGAAAAAACCCTTGTATTGATTGTAAATTTAGTGTAAAATTAAAAAAATTGAACTTTTATTCTTCAATTTTTGTAATCTTTAGGGAAGGCTCCGGGGGCCAGAAAAAATCGTCGGCATGCCAAAAATGGCCCGCTGGCCAGTTCTTTGACACCCCTGATGTAAACAGTCGTTATTGGACTTATAATGGCTTCGTTTTGTTTGAACTCCGACCCAGAACACTGGCTATTGGGAAAGCCAATCTCTCAGTTATCTCATGCAAGATTACCACATAGCATGGATGCACTGCAGCAACTTCAGTTTCATCATAATAACTAACGGGAGGTCCTTTTCAGAAAGTTAAAAAATGGCTTGTGATGCAATTGTGTGTATTGTGGTGCGTACCAGAATACCAACACAGCGGGTTGAATGGTGTTTCGGGAAACTGTCAAAGCTGTATCAGAACTGTGGCCTACCTGTCTAAGAAGACTCACAGACCACTAAAAAGAGTAAGTGGCATGATGAAAAGAGACATGTTCAAAGACATGATCTTCAAAAAATCGAACAGAGGCCATTAAGCGCATTGCATATTTTAATTCAGCCTTGACCTGGATGCGAGTGAATGTCGTAGAGACATTCAGAAGCTTAAACTGCTTAGGCCTAATACTGAGTAACATTGCGGTTTCGGTCGTTCACCTCCAGATAATCCCCACGTCCTACATACCAACAGTTAGTTAGTTGGTTAGACAGTTAGTTTTTTTTGTATATGCAATAATACATAATGACATCTCTTAGTTATATTTACTCTTTTTACAAGGAAGATGTACTTCCTGTATGTTGTAATGTTTGTTGTTGACTTTATAAAAGTTCATTTCGAAGAAAAGCGGAATCTGAGAAATCGTCGATATGGCTAGAAAGAGGTGGGTGTACACTATTACATGCGAACATTATAAATATTATAACTATTTCTAAATTACCTACAGCTATGAAGGCATGCATGAAAATTATTAGTCCTTTGTTAGACAATATTACCAGACTTTGGCAGGGATCGTTAGTGTACCGTCCTACATGTAGGACACTGGGAATATGTACAACATATTATTTGGAAATTGTTTGTCACTTCATCCAATATTTTTAGGGTCAGGGTTAGTTCCAGGGTTGGTATTAGGGTCATTTTGAACAGGTAGGTCTGCCTAATATGCCAATAGACAAATTTTTATGTTCTTACTGTTGTTATATTTTTGGTATATAGTATTGGCTTACACACTAGTAACCACAATGTATTAGAAATTTTTTCTTGTATTTTCACAGAATGTACAAACTTCATGAAGTGATGGCCATGCTGGAGGATGATCCAGATTCTGTGCCAGCTGCTGGAGTAGGCATTGTTATACAGCCACCCGAAAACGCATGTGCAGAAGTAACTGATGAGGATTCAGGAGATGAGGAGACGGTAACCATAAACAACCTGCCCCCAAGTCAGTTGCGTGCCGATGCTGAGACGCAACGTCCACCACATGACGATAGCAGTACTGACAGCGATGATGATGCGCGTCACCTAGCTGCATCCAGTCTTCCTTCAGCAAAGAAGAAGATGAAGGTCTATACATGGAGAAAAGGTGATTTAGCGCTTTCTCCGATTACATCAAGGACTTGGAACCCTAAAGATGCAATTGAACTTAGGGAATCACCAGTTGACCTCTTTCTCACCTTCTTTGATGCTGAGGTCTTCGGCAACAACTATGCAGCTCGCAAGAACAAGAATCTCGACATGACTGTTGAAGAGCTGAAATGCTTCATTGGAATTCTCCTTCTCAGTGGCTATGTTGAAGTAGCGAGGCGCCGTATGTACTGGCAGCAGTCCGAAGACACGCACAACTCGTTGGTTGCTGCTGCAATGACTAGGAATCGCTTCGACGAAATTATGTCATGCCTTCACCTAACTGAATAATGACCGTCTGGATAAGGCCGACAAGTTCGCCAAGGTGCGTCCGTTGTTTGATGAACTGAACAAGGCGTTCCTAGCAAATGGTCCACATGAAGAAAATCACAGTGTCGATGAAGCAATGGTGCCTTACTTTGGGCGGCATGGCTGCAAGCAGTTTATCAGAGGTAAACCGATTCGGTATGGATTCAAGTTATGGGTTGGTGCAACGCGACTCGGTTATGTCAACTGGATGGAGCCATATCAAGGGGCTGGTACAAAGATTGATCCAAAGTACAAAGATTTGGGTCTTGGAGCAGGCGTCATACTTCAATATGCTGACGTGATCTCTTCCATTGGCGACGATCCATACCATATCTTCTTCGACAATTTCTTCACATCGATACCATTGCTGGCAGAACTTTCACAACGCAAGCTGAAGGCAACAGGAACGATTCGGGAAAACAGAACATCGAAGTGTCCTCTTCAGGACACAAAAGCTATGAAGAAGACTGAACGTGGCTCATATGACTTTCGACTAGCCAAAGATGAGAACATTGTTGTTTGCAAATGGAATGACAACAGCGTTGTGTCCATTGCCTCGAATGCATTATCTGTACGACCTACTCACAATGTTACTAGATACTCACAGAAGAAGAAAAAGAATATCAGCGTCACACAACCTCACCTTGTCCGCGTCTACAACGAAAACATGGGAGGTGTCGACCGCTGTGACCAAAATATCAGCCTGTACCGTATTTCAGTAAGAGGAAAGAAGTGGTACTTCCCTCTGATATGTCACTGTATCGATTTGGCTGAGCAAAATGCCTGGCAACTCCACAAAGCTCGCAAAGGATCACTGGATCATCTCCAGTTCCGCCGTCGCGTAGTAACCGCTCTACTGAAGACCAATGCCAAATCATCAAAGGGTGCAGGTAGACCGTCACAGACTGAACATGTCGACTCCAGAATGATATGATCGATTAGACCATCTCGTGGAGCCGCAGGAGAAACAAACAAGATGTCGACACTGTCATCAAAAGTGCACCACTCGGTGCAGCAAGTGCAACATTGGTTTGCACGTGAAGTGTTTCATTGACTATCACAAGAAATAAACCAAGTCTAGATTAATTCAAGGCAGAAGTCAGAATAGTCATAATAATGTCATTTTATCATTTGTGAGGAAAATAGATCTACATTATTGCTGTAAACAAAAACCTATGATCATATTCATATTTGGAAACTACATGTGTTGTATGTTCCCAGCGTCCTACATGTAGGACGGCTGATTTCTAAGTAACCACGTACAGCAAACATGAAAATACATTTCCCCCCTCTATTTTGTATTTATTTCTATCAGATTATTCACAGTAATGCCTAAAACTACGAAAAAAGACCCGTGGGAACATCTGAGTTAATTAATTCGTAAACGAATAATTGCGAATATTTACGAATATTAAAAAATCTTAATATTCACGAATATTTACGAATATTAAAAGTTAAAGTCACGAATACTCAATCTATGCAATTGAAAGTAGTAAGACTTAGTATCCCTCCTTCTATCACTCCATCCCTCTCTATGCCTCTCTCTGTCTTTCTCTTTGTTTCTGTTTCTCTCGCTCTTAGGCATACGTCGCCCAGCAGGAGCTATCCCGTCACTCAGCCGCCTGACCTCCGTTACCTTTAACCCTCAACAGCTAACGTGCAAAAACTTACGTTACAGCTAACCTGGGGTCCAGCTGGACCCCATTGTATTTTTTTAATATTTGAATTTGTAAACACGATATCGATGATGAAAATCAATTCCCCTCTATTTCTATTGGTAAATTTGTTATGTATGCGTACTTGTTATGGTGTCCCTTCAAGATTACTACTCAGAAGCACTCCCAGCTACAGCTCGGGCACTGAATTGTAGTTTCACGCGGAGGCTCTGAACAATTGCTAGTGGAGGACTTGCCCAAGGTCCATACGAAGCGGCTTGAGGTGGATTCTATGCCCTACTACAAAAATATGCAAATGTCTGCAAGCAGTAGGGCCGCCAGAGGGGTTGGGGGTCTAAGCCCTCTAAAAATCCGGTTTTTCACATGGAAAAATGAACTATTTCCATGTTATGCCAATCCTGAAAATGTGAAATTTCCATGAGATTTCGACCAAAATGACTAAAAAAAGGTTGTAAGAAATTTTGGCGAATGAAAATGGAAAATATCATCCGCAAGGATTCAGCCCCCCCAAAAAACTGAAACCCTGGCGCCGCCACTGTTTGCAAGTAAATGACTATCTGAGCACGGTAATTAAAGTTTACGTAAGTCTATATCCTATATTGTCGTAGTGAACATTAGGGTTAGGGTCAGAGTAAGGGTTAGGGTCTGTCCATCTGACCCTGTCTGACTGTCCGTCTGTCTGTCTGCTTGTCCGCCTGTCCGTCCATCCATATGTCTGTCTGCCTGCCTGTCTGTCCATATTCTGTTGGTCTATATGTCTGTCAGTCTGTCTTCATCTGTGCCTGCCTGTCTGTCTGCTTGTATTCCTGTCCGTCCGTCTGTCCGTCCGTCTGTCTGTCCGTCTGTCTGTCTGCGTGTTTGTCTGTCTGTCTGTCTGTCTATCTGTCTGTCTGCTTTTCTGCTTGTCCGTCCGTAAGTCTATCAGTCTTCTGTCCCCCTATCTGTCTGGCTCTGTTTGTCTGTCTGTCTCTCTCTTTCATTCTCTCCCCCTCTCTCTGTCACGGTCTGTCTGTCTCTGTCTGTGTCTCTCTCTGTCTCCGTCTGTCTGTCTGCCTGTCTGTCTGCCTGCCTGTCTGTCTGCATGCATGTCCCTATGTCTGTCTGTCTTTCTATCCGTTTGTCTGTCATTCTATTTTTAAATTTTTTGGTATTGAAATATGAAAAAACCCTTATGAAAATCACACGTGATGCGGAACCCAGGGGAAAAAATCATAAAAACATTTTTCACCGTGTTTTTTAAAAACTTTTTCAGGAAAAGCACCCTAACATAAAAGCAAAAAATTAAATAAAAAAATTGAGGCTGCAGACACTTCGCAAATATGAAAAAATATATGATGAACATGCTTGGGGTCCGCATGGACCCTAGGCTAGCTATTGAGGGTTAAGCTCTTGCAATGAAATACAGAATTGGCTTACGCACTGTTTATTATGCGTTTAACAATTAGAAATTTATTTGAGCCTTTAACACGTAGATGTTTTCTCGAACGTTTTCACACGTAAGCTTACAAGCGTTTTTAGATTTGATTTTAATTAATATTTTATTGAACGTTGGAATTGCTCATAGGGCTGCCAACTTTTGATTTTGCCATTCCGGGACGCCTTGAGCCACTCGATGTGCCATTACCAATTTACACAATCCACAGAAGCGCATAATAGGCCTATGTAACAAAATAATATTGTGTCAGCCCAGAATAGAATCTACATCTACAATATACTAAAAAGTCCTTAATAATTTCCTTCAAATCATCAAAAGACATATAGCCTAAATTTAAGACAAGAATCAACCTCAAGAAGAAGCATTTCAAACTCCTGTCACGTTGTAGGCTCATCAGAGTAGGACTTATGAGCCCAAATCGAGGGAAGTTCATAGGTATCGTATATATATATAGGATCATAGGACTGCGACCAGAGAGCAGAATTTATATTAAACTTAGGATTTATAGGCCTACTTATGTGCGTTAAGCAGTTCCAGAACACTGCAGGGCCAAAGTCGCAGAAATCAGTACATGTCATGCTAACTGCTGTGCTTTAATAAGGTCGGTGAACTCTCGGTGCTCAGGTAATTGCGATTGTTAGACAACAGATCGTTCATAATGCTGAACGCTCTCTCGCCATAAAGCATTAAAACTGGACACAACATGCTAAATCGAAAACCGAGTGTCAGTGGGTTGTAAAGTTTTGAAGACTTCAACCCCGATGCTCAGCCAACAACGTAATGTAGGGCCTATGGATCTGATAGAGAGCAGAACGTAAAAATCATCGTACAAATGGCTGAGTTTAGTAAGCAAAAATTAATAGGAACAATAATTGTGCTTAGTGGATCTCTGGACCATATTCCGGGACAATTTAAGATCAATCCGGGACACGGGACGCACAGGGTCGATTCCGGGACTGTCCCGGCGAATCCGGGACGGTTGGCAGCCCTAATTGCTCGTAACCTTGCTTTTGAACCTAAATGAAGTCAGAACTCTATTTTAACAATTAGAAGTTTAATTGAAACTTTAACACCTAGATGTTTTCTTGAACGTTTTCACACGTAAGCTTAATAAAATAATAATAATATTATTTTCTTTAATTCAAAGCCAGCAAATGCACTGCGCTTTACGTTTACAAATTATGCAGTAATCTTAATTAAACTTAACTACTAACAGAACAGACAGCTTTGCAATTGCCACTGCTTTAAGATTTCATTTGAATTAATCTTTTTCTTGAACGTTTAACACCAACTTATAGACACTATTGTAGACTATTTGGCGCGGAGGGGGGTAATTGTCCGGGAGATAATTGTCTAGGAGGTCATTGGCACGGGGGTAAATGTCCGGGGTAATTGGCACGGGGTTAATAATATTGTTCGGGAGTAATTGGCACGGGGTAGTTGTCCGAGGGTAATTGCCAGATAATTGAAATCCACAAAAACACAAGTGACATAGCAACCCAGATGCTTCAAGGTGTCATGATGTGAAGCAGACATGCACAGGCCGGTCAGGACAGACCAGTGGAGAGAGTCGGAGGAGAGAGCGTGGGACACATACGGGCCATAGGCGGAGACCTGGTCCGAACTTTGGGGGGGACGGACGAGCGGCCGAATGACGATCGCCGAAGCACGAAGCGCCTAGCAGGGGAGGGTTTGGGCAGGGATATATGCCCCCAAACTTCGAAAAATTTCGATTTTTAGCACTACAATGGTAGCATTTCAGGTAGTCATATTAACAAATTTCCTCATGATTTTAGTACTTATAGTCTTTATTTAGGACTTCAAAAGTGCCCCCCCCCATGTCGAAATGCTTTGAATTGATATTTGTTTAGTAAAGTTAAAAGAGGTGTGTAAGCGACATCTTTAATTTGAATTCTCTGTTTAAAAAAAATAGTTAACTTGTTCGATTATAATAGTTTAGTAAAGTTAAAAGAGGTGTGCAAGCGACAATTCTAATTTGAATTCTCGGTTTAAAAAAGTTAACTTGTTTAATTATAATAGTTTAGTAAATTTAAAAGAGGTGTGTAATACACATCTCCAATTGGAATTCTCTGTAAAAAATAATAGTAAATTTGTTTGATGATAATATATTAGTAATTATATTATTTTTAACTTGGGATTTTAAATCGCACGTTTTTATTACCAATTATTAATACGATGTATAATAACGATGTTCTATGTCTCACTGTTCGTTTTCAAGAGGAGTAATAAACAAAATACTTACATACTAACTTGAACACTACTCATAAAATATTTTTCCATTAGTTATGGTCATAAAGATATTATAAGCTTCAAGATAAATACCTGGAATAGACAATATATTTTTAACATTGCATTCCACTTTTTTCTCCTCGCATTTTTTAAGTAGTAAGATTGATGTAATCATTCTTTATACACGCAAGCAGCATATGCTCAGTTGTTTAAGGCAATTGGCATTTAGAACACAGGTCTGTTGTGCTTTTACTTAACACTTTCAGCCAAGTGTTATTAAGGACATGCCACATCCTAAGTCGGGTAATTTGAACTTCTCTTTTCATGATCGAGTCCATAAATTTTATATCGGGTATTGGCAAGGTTTTATAAAAACCGATAATACGTTAAAAGAGGTATCTTATTCATACAGTATAGTGTTCGCAAACTATTCAACGTGGGACTAAATAACTATTGGTTAGAGCCTGGATTGTCCGGGAATTCATATCATTAGAAATATGTACTTCATCTGCTAAAGTATTCTTTCTCTAGAACTCTACTGACGTGTGTGTGTGTACATGTCCTAACGCTTAAACATTGGGGGGGACATATGCATGGGCCGTCCCCCCCAACGCCTCCATTGGGGGGACCGTCCCCCCCTGTCCCCCCCTAGGTCTCCGCCACTGATACGGGCATTGACCCAGGTTGTCCTTCATGCCTCTCTCCCAATACTCTCTTCATTCTATAGCTGCTCCAAGATGTTAATGGTATGGAGCAGACCTGCAGACCGGACCGGTTGAAGCTGGGCAATATGACACGAGACAGACTCAGACAGAGAGTGGCGTCGGACTCCTACGGGCGCTGAGCCTAAGGATGTTGATGATGATGATGAATTGCCCCGGGGTAATTGCCCTAGAACCGTATGCATGAATGTATGCTTTGAATGTATGCAGGTATGCATGCTTTCATGTGTGCATAGATGCATGTATCTATATGAAATGCGTGCTTTTGTGCATAGTGCATGTATGAATGCAATAGGGTTCTTTGTACCCTCGCACATGTGCACATTTACGCGGCTGATATTTGTCTACACGCCAATATACTATTTCTCGTCTTAAACATCTCTTTAAGTCGTACAAAAAGAGTTTTGTATGCATTTTTTTAAATTACTAACAGTAATTGTCCACTTTCAGTGTGAACCAGGTCGCAACTTTTCTTTTTGCCATGCTATGTATACCTTAGAGCAATGGCAACTGTGAAACTTTCTAAATAAAAATCATATTTGCATTTCGTACAGATTATGTGTGGAACAACACCCAAACTTGATGTCGCAAGACTTACCACATCCTTTGCCGCCAATGTCTTTTTGGACTCTTGGATATCCATCCACTAAACTGCAACGTTGTATTAAACAAAAAAATGCACGTTATACAAAGAAGCTCGATGTTACGCATTGACTCGCAGCTAAGAATGAACGAAAGAAATAATATTATTACTAGTACAATTGCTGCTGCTACTACTACTACAGCTACTACTACTACTACTACTACTACTACTACTACTACTACTACTACTACTACTACTACTACTACTACTACTACTACTACTACTATACTACTACTACTACTACTACTACTACTACTACTACTACTACTACTACTACTACTACTACTACTACTACTACTACTACTACTACTACTACTACTACTACTATATACTACTACTACTACTACTACTACTACTACTACTACTACTACTACTACTATTACTACTACTACTAGTAGTAGTAGTACTACTACTACTACTACTACTAATATTACTACTGCTGCTGCTACTACTACTACTACTACTATATACTACTACTACTACTACTACTACTACTACTACTACTACTACTACTACTACTACTACTACTACTACTACTACTACTATTACTACTACTACTAGTAGTAGTAGTACTAACTAGTAGTAGTACTACTACTACTACTATTACTACTGCTGCTGCTACTGCTACTACTACTTCTGCTACTACTACTACTAGACCTACTACTACTACCACTACAACAAAAGAGGTTCTCAACCGGTGTATCGCGGCGCACTCGTGTGTCGTGAATAGACCGGTGGTGTGTCATTCATTCATTCATTCATTCATTCATTCGTTCGTTCGTTCATTCATTCAGAGCATTTATATAGCTCCCCTTCAAGAAACTACTCAGAGGTGCTCCATGCCCAACCACGAACAAAGAAAAAAGAAGAATAGTGTCGCCTAAAAAATGGCGTGTTGCGAATTGTGACAGCATGCATTCCCCGCTTACTTTAGCAATTTAAAATTCGAAGCATACTCTATCTATTGATTGTATTCCATATCATCGCAATCTAGATAGGTCACGACCTTTTCTTATTATCGGTCTTCGAACGAGACGCACCTCACCGGCAAATGCAATAATAATATTAAATGAGCTGGATATGAATAAAATGCAGAAAATTAACCACAAAATCATGAAAACACTTATATGGGACGATAGTGGAACCGATATTCTAGTTAGATCAGCATGATGAACAATGAACAATAAGGAAATTCTCACAGCAGAAATCAGCTGACTGCGAAGGATTGAAAGAATATCATTATTATCAAGATTTGAGAAAATAAGAAACGATGACATAAGACCTGCGGCTGAGACATTACATGTACCTTCTCAAACAACTCTGTTATCAGCGTTTGGATATCAATCAATCAAAGCCTCAAACTGTAAGAAAGCACATGGCAACACTTTAACTAATTACGTGAAGAGAATTATACTTGTTGAATAAATACCACACAGTAGACGTGCATTGCCATATTCGAAAGAGAAGAAAAGACTACACGCTTGATAAACAGTGTAAGCGAGGATTAAGACTTCACATGCACTGACATTAAAAGCAGCGATGGAATTGAAGAAAAAACAACCAACGAGGACAACGCAGATAATACATTCGTAACCATCGACGACAATAATTTACTACGCTAGAAACTGTTAAGTTACTGGTGATTTATTTTGAAAAACGACAGGAATTTCAGCATTTGAATACGAACCTTGCAGGAATTGCATCGAAAGACGCCATCTCATCTTTTTCATCGTCTATCAGAAAACAATAAAATCATGGAGTGAATTTAATGTCATAATTGCTTGTGGAGGGTTCAGTAATGGCAATTGAACGACCTACAAAGTCATGATGTGTGACAGGAACTTCAATAATTGCAATAAAATGATTATTGTTGAATATCTATGCATAGACGAGTTACTATATTTATCTAGGTCTTTATGCATGGAAATGTGCGTGCATGAATGTCTGCATGTATGTTGCTCGTACATACATACATACAAACATACAAACATACATACATACAAACATACAAACATACATACATACATACATGCATACATACATACATACATACATACCTACATACATACATACTTACATACATACAATTCCATACATTGGCATACATGTACATACATACGTACGTACGTGCGTGCGTGCGTGCGTGCATGCATGCATACAAACATACATAAATACATACATCCATACATACATACATACATACATGCATACATACCCACATACATACATACATACATACATACATACATACATACATACATACATACATACATACATACATACATACATACATACATACATACATACATACATACATACATAATACATATATACATATGTGGCGGACAGGCCACAAGAGATAATATTAGACAATGTGAGTACATAAAAGTAAAGTTGAAAACCCAAGGGAGTGTCTAAGAACGCTTTAAAACACTTAAAGTCCGTTTCAGATCACTTTGATACATAATAAATTTTTGACCGAGGGTACCCCATGTCGGGTAGGGATAGCCTTCCTGATAGGCGTGCATACATATATATTGACCCTAGACGGGTATAGGAGGATGTACGAACCTCAGAAAACGTCTAGGACGCCGTATAATAAAGCTCGTATAGATTATGAGATTGACGATTTCCTATAATAATGCAATTTTCCATACGGAAGACCAATGTTCGATTTTAATGAAACAATTATTAGTGAACGTTTTGCGTTGGCATCTGGTCAGGATTCAGAAGAAGATAATTAGGACCTACATTGATGAGCATAAGCCAACTCAGTCATTGGACGCATGCGTCGACAGCAGCTACTACTGACTGCTTCACAATCAAAAACGGGATCAATCTTCCAACCCTCTTTAGGTGTTGGTGCTTTGTATTGGTTGTCCTTCCAGACCGTGATGCTGTTGTGTTTGTGGCTGAAGCTGATACACCGGCGATTGGTCATGTTACCAATTTCAGAAATCACATTTTCTAGAAGTCCGGTAGGCCTATAAATGAAAGATAAGAAGCATCTGCAACGGAGAAACAAGAGTGCTGACTGGCAGACCTGTTATTAGGCTACTGCACTGAGAAGGCAAAATGTTGCTCAAAATCGATGGATCAAAAGAAAATATGGACTGCAGAGCTGTTATTGTCACAGGGAATTGTCAGATAAAAACTCTTGGAAATCCCCAAAATGGCGAAAGCTATTACAAGTAAGTGACTCTCAGGCCAAAACCGGTGTTATGACGATTGTGTTTAGACTTTAGAGTTACAAAAATAAGCTCATGTAGTGGTAGTGGCTACACATAAACTTATATATGTCGAAGAGGTGCAACGTATCCCGAACGCTCGACCCTTGCAATCTCGCTGTCATCTGAAACAGCTGAATCAAACAACATTAGGCCAGCCAACATTTCACTCAAGTGGTTCGAAAGACGTGTATTGCTGCTGTAGCGACAGTTTGACTTGTAAACTGTCTACAAGACAGCTTACAAAGCAATGGGCTGCTTCAACCGTTGCAAGTCATTTCATTGAGCCTGACGTTGGGCATTGGCATGTGCAGTGCACCAATGCCTTGAGATCCACACGAAGAACAAAATTAATATATTATTGTGCTCACGGATGATGCAGCTCAAATGCAGTCAGTTGAAACAGAGATGGAAGAGGTAGATTGCAATTATCAACTTCCCTACCCAAATCTCTCAAACAGTGTTTTCGTAGGTCCGCGAGAGCTTGTCATTGGAGAATCGAAGACTATCCACACTATTACCAAGCCGAAGATATCTACCGTATCTGAGACTTGTACAGAACACATGCTCTTGATTGAAGACCAGCATTGCTATAGAGGACGGAAGTTGTGTGAAAAGACAATAGATCGTATAAGGCCACTCGGTCAGCTATAATAATTATTCCACTCATCAATCAAGTTAAAACGGCTGAAGATTGTGCTTCACCTTTTCCATTAGGCAGTAAAGGAGCCCCTAAGATTTTCATTGTTCCTTTATCTGGTGCCCGCACAGCAGGGCAACGTTCCTTCGACGTGAAAACCTTCAACAGCCTGTCATCCCAATGAACTTTATGTGGAAATTCAAGACCTGATGCACGGATTTCTTTAACAGTAGTCTCATGATGATGGAGCAGAGAATGTCTAATGAAATCCTGATTGATAACAATTTCAGCAGGATCACTGCCAATATTATTGATTGTCCTTTGGCTGCAAGGATGTGTGCCAATTTAAGTTCTATCAAATGCTGCAGTGACACATGCAATCAAAAATGACATTAGATCTTCTTAATTTCTTTTCATCAGGCTCAAAAGTCGATGTAACATAACTAACCACCCGCAAGACTTTCGTGGACAATTTTCAAATTGACTTATTGGGTTTTAGTTAAATAATAACTACAATTATTATAGGCTATGCATGTCAAGAATGATAACAGAGAGCAATGAAATAAGCATTAGAAATGCAATTGGTAGAGCATAAAAATAGTTTGCACATTATAATATTCAACGTTGTTTGTAGGTCGATGTGTTGAAAGTTCAAGGTCATTGGGCCACGTCTGAATGTGTTCAAATTTCCCTACAATTTTGATCAGTAGTACTGATGCAATAGAGAACACTTTTCAGGGCTGAGACTTTAGCAACTCTAAAACTGTTTGTGGTTGACATTGTCACCCTAATACTTCTGTGTAGCACACCATCTGTAAATCTCCATATTGATTAATGACTTAATGAGTGAATGAAAAATCATAATTATCTGTTTGCATGCCTATGTCATAATATTATGTGTAAATGTGTAATGTGTATGCATGCATACATGTATATTATGTGCTTTCCTACACATGATATAGCGCCCTAAGGGGTATTGAACAGAATAACCCATAATCGCCACAACATATGCGCCCTGATAGACACTCCAACGGATGAACGTTCGCATGCAGTTACAAGCGTGCTGTGTAAAAATCGAAGTCTGATTTTATTTTGATCAAATCAAATCAAAACTTGTTTTTTCAGAGAGATCAACAAACCAAAAACCGCAAGAAAACAAAAATATATAAAATAAGAGTGTGAGTGAAATGAGGAGCTAATAATTATTATCATTTATCAGTTAAAAGATCTCTAAGAAAGGGCAACACAAAAAGGGAGCGATCCCGCTAAACCTGGGCAACCACAAACAGGAGTTTATATCAAGATATTGGTGAAAGAAGAGTGTAGTAGTTATTAAGCAATATAGACAAAACAGTTATAGGAAAGCGAGAACGAGAGATAAGACAGGTCATAAGCGGAGTGTAAACAGAGATCATTATACACAAGGCCGTAGCCAGGATTGTGTTTCGGGGGGTGTTTTCCCGACTTTTCTTTTGGACGAAATTTGCTGACGACCTTTTTAAAACCTATTTTGGCTCGTAATACGTTCAGGGCGGTGCAAAAAACACTATTTTTCTCAATTTTCGGTTATTTTCAGCTCTAAGTTTCATTACACACTAGTTCTTACATCATGAGCTAGTAAATGTATTATTTAATTTTTACGTCATTTCATTTCGGGGGTTTTCAAACACCCAAAACACCCCCCTAGCTACGGCCTTGATTATACATTAATAAAGCATGACAAAATAAAGCTAATTCGAATTATAAATGAATACAGGCTTAGGGTTGAAGACTAAGCTTATACTCAATAACCATAACAAGTCGTACCAAATGCTAAGTAATAGCAGACGATAACGAGACAGTATCCAATAATACGCTATGCGACACATAGTAAAAGAAATCAATAGGCAGAGTGTAGTGGAACTCCACAACCAGTGGTTAATATATAACCGTAGCTTACGCCATGATAATTATCATAACATAATTTTGTTGGTTCATTGAAATGCATTGGAGTTACAGTGTTTCATGCATGATGCAAAAGATCCATCTGCTTTCTAGATGAAAGTGCCTTACTGTATTGCATTTAAACATTTATAAAGCGCCTCTAGTAGGGTGAACCGTTCAGATGCGCTCCCAGTGCGCAAGACCCCTCGGGAAGAAGCAGGTTCTGAGAAGAGACAGAGCAGAGGAGAGACTGGCAGAAAGATCGAACAGAAGGAGAAAGAGCATTCCAGAGAGAAGGACCAATTGAGACAAAAGATCGAGACTGAGCCATAGCAGTTCTAGACCGAGGAACTAATAGGTCAAGTTTGTTGGATGAACGAAGTGGACGATTAGAGGAAGCTGAGTGAGGACGAAGTAAAGCATCAGTCAGATATTTTAATGTGATTGCGTTCCACAAACTCTTTTAACTCACCAGCAAAGGCGACGTCGTTGAGAACACAGACGAGAATCAAAACCCAAATCACGTTCATTGTTCCTGTAAAAGAGAATTATTTGGGCATGCAATGCAATAAACCTAACTTTTGAAGCCGATGCGCTCAACCTGCACACAATGTCGACATAATTATTGAAAGAATCAATGGCATACTGGCATTGTTGTTATCCGGCGGCGCATGGCAACTTCGCTAACAGCGTGTGCTCATAGGCGCCGAGTTGACCCGAAGAGTGTGAGTGCCGAAACAAATGCGAAAAATATCCGCGCGTGAGCACGTGAAAATTGTCTGACCCTTTTTGATAGGAGAGATATCGAAATTACCTCTGTTCATATGCGGAGACTTGGTCGTGGTTTTAAGAGACGAACTCGCGACCAAAGGACGATCGCCGAGGCACAGAGCGCCGATCAAGGGGAAAGGTTTTGCGGGAGGGGCTGCATTCCATTTTAGAATTCTTTTTATTACCATTTGCCACACTGCGATGGCAGCATCCTATGCTATCATTTTAGCAAAATTGATCATCATAGTCGTGGTTCAATAGGCCTACTTGATGAGCATCCTTGCCATTATTTTTTTTAATCCACACTGAAATAGTGACATTTGAAGCTGTTATCTCATCAACATTTCTTATTATTTCGTCGCTTAAAGACATAATTTAAGACTTCAAAAAATGTTCCTCCCAATTGTTTAAAAAAGTTTGATCACTCTTTTGGTCAACATATACTTCTTTTGGAATCCACTCAGAAGAAAATCACAATCTTCGTTGCAATGGGCATCTTGGAGCACTCTCCCATAATTAGGTCAACAGACTCAAATTTTGCACAATAAATCAAACAGTTGCGTCTACTATATATTTAGTCAGCCTATATTAACACTGTGGAAATAGTTTTTCATATTATAGCCTTTCCAATAATTTTGACAATCTAGTAAAATCTGATTCGTTAACGCAGACAAAACAATATCCCGTTGTTGTGATGCTGGGCACGAAGTTAAACTGCATCCATCCTCCGCCACAGGGAACCAACAACGTCCCTGTGCCTGTCCTAAGCCCGGACAAAGTGAGGAAGGTTTGCCAGGTGGGTGGCGATACGCTGGCAGTAAAAGACCAAGACGACTGAAATCCGCAAAAACCACGACACAAGTGACATAGCGACCCAGATGCTTCAAGGTGTCATGATGTGGAGTTGACATGCACAGGCCGGTCAGTACAGACCATTGGAGAGAGTCGGGGGGAGAGAGCGTGGGACACATACGGGCATTGACCCAGGTTGTCCTTCGTGCCTCTCTCCCAATATTCTCTTCATCAGACAAGGTGGTCTAGCTGGCTCAAGATGTTAATGGTATGGACCTGCAGACCGGACAGGTTGAAGATGGGTAACATGACGCGAGACAGACTCAAGCAGAGAGTGGCACCGGACACCTACGGGCGTTTAGCCCAAGGATTTCGATGATGATGTGGTGCTGGGAGGTGACTCTCGAGCAGTGAGGAACATTATTGAGCATGTACAATAAAAAGAATCAATGTAATTAAAATCGTCGCCTTTGTTCGTAATAAAAAAATTACGGAAGCGGATCGAATAAGCAGAATTTCGGGGTTTCCTCGCATTCGCTGATCGGCTGAAGACCAAAGGAGTTCAGACTATCGGATGGGGTAAAACTGGAGCAGGCCTAATAACAAGGAAGATTAACTGAGATTTTAAAAAGTTATAAAAGACGGAATGATTTTTTTTTAGGAAGAGCAGTGCCAACAGAGAAATAATCTCTTAAAAAGCACATCTTGCTGGCTGATTTCTGATGGTTCCCATGCATAGGCGGGCCTCTCATGGCCCATTTCTGGTGATGCTGAGCACTCACGGGCGTCGCAGAGTCGGCGCCCAAGCGTGTGCTATCATGCGTTTCAGTAGCACACATCCACATGTCGTTAAAACCGTGTCGAGCTTACGCCTTAGACAACATTCATAATTCATTCGTGCTACTCCTAGTGTAAAAAATTAAATTCCGTTATTGCGAGGGTAGTCTTGGCCGACCATAAATTGTGAGCAAATAAATTTATGTGACTCCTATTCCTGTTTTTTGTGTGTGATCTAGTCAGTGCAATTTGAAGTAGCATAGTGTTGCAGCAGACGCATCTTTTCATTTGTGCCTGCAAGGGTTCGCGGACGTTTTGGCATCGGACGATTCGTCCAGCAGTGGTTGAGTAAAAACGGATTGATGAAAAGAATTCTTGTTACATGAAAGTGGGATTAATGAAAATATTTTTCTTACATGAAAGCGGGACTGATGAAAAGATTCATAGCTTAAAGAGAAGTTTTTGTGGTGAAATTGGATGAAAAAATGAATTTTGCCTAAATAGAAAATGGAATGATTGAACAAATTCTTGCCAAAGTGGAACTCGGATCAATGAAGAATTGTTGTGGTTCGAATAAATGCTGGAACGATGAAACCAACGAATGTCTAATTGGAAGCTAGATGACATGTGTACAATTTATTTCGTGTGTCGACCGTCTGTGGACGAATCGTCAGTTGACGAAACGTCCGCATAAGCCTTCGATGCCGGTGCGACGGTAGGTCTGCCAGCCGTCTCGGGTTCGCCGGGACAGACCCGGAATCGACCCTGTGCGTCCCGTGTCCCGAGTTGATCTCACATTGTCCCGGAATTTGGTGTAAAGATCCACTTAGCACAATTGTTGTACTTACAAATTTTGCTGAGTAACTTCAATCATTTGAACGATGATTGTTGCGTCCTGCTATCTTTCAGACCTGGATCTAGGCTATAGGATACACATTATGTTGTTGGCTGAACATCGGGTTTTGAAGTCTTCAAAACCACTGACACTCGGTTTTCGGTTTAGACTTTAGAATATTGTGTCCATTTTAAATATTTTTTGCGAGAGAGCGTTCAGCATGATGATCTGTTGTCCAACAATCGCAATTACCTGATATTACAGAGAGTTCACCGACCTTATTAAAGCACACTATTGTCTAATATAAATTTTAGCATGTGCTGATTTCTACGACTTTAAGTGTTCTGGAACTGCATAAAGCACAGAGGTATAAATTTAGGAAAAATTCCGCTATCTGGTCACAGGACTATAAGCCTAGGCCTACAATTATAGGCAACCTATGAACTTTCCTCAATTTGGATTTATACAGTAGCCTATTACTCTTATAGGCCTATAGGTAGGGTCTGACTCTAACTAAAGTTTGAAGTGCTCTCTTCTTGAAGTGCATGTAACTATTGATTCTTGTTTTTAATTTAGACTAGGCCTACTCGGCTTTTGATGATTTATCTTAATTATTAGGAACTTTTTTAGTAGATTGTAGTTCCCATATAATTTGGCTGAAACAACATTTGTTACATTATGCATTTCTGTGGGTTATGTAAATTGGTAGGTAATGGCACATCGACTCATCGAGTGACTGAAGGCGTCCCGGAATGGCGAAATCAAAAGTTGGCAGCCCTATGCGATGGTTTACCGATGCATGGCAGAGTGTTGGGCTTTTTGCTGACCATCATCTGCTTTGATTTAACCTACTCCTGCATGCAATATTAATAGAATGCTAGTTGATCCAGCACAAGTTTCTTGATGTCACACTAAATCTGTGATAGTAATACCGATTTAAGAACAGCTCTACAGGGTGGGCCAAAAAAGACCCCCCTAGGGTTTTCCCCCAATATCTTGGCCAAAAGTTAGAATTTCGAAATGGAATTTTACAGTCTTAAAGACAGTTCATATTTACACATGATGGCCAGATTTCATCAAAGTATTTCAAACAGAACAAAAGTTATACCACTTTTAGGGAGACCACCCACTGTTTTTTGAAGATTCAAAAAAGTAAATTAGACGATGAAATTACCGAATTATGCTTTCAAGTGTTCCAATTCTTCTTCAACCAATGACCGAAGGAAACTGATTTGAGTTGTGCGCATTCCAGCGCTATTTAAAACGAATTGAGCGATTGACGAGTTAGGGCTTACGGCCATTATTGGATTCAATAAATCAGAATATCAAAGGCAGCTGCTTTTCAAATCAACGGAAGAAAGAACAAAGAGCAGGTAGAAGTAAATAATCAAAATTAGACACAAACGCTAGAAAGCAATTCCTAGAGTGACATCCATCAATGCAACGAAATGAACGAATGTCTTATTAGTTCTAACGGCCATTAGGCCCCTATAATTAGTGGGATCAATAAATCAGAATATATCAAAGGCAGTTGGAAATCAAATCAACGAAACTCAGGAAGAAAGAACAAAGAGCAGGCAGAAGTAAATCATCAAAATGAGACACGCGCCAAAAGGCAATTCCTAGAGTGACATCCATCAACGCAATGACATATAGGCTAACTTCGATGAAATCTTTACCACTTTAAGGTTTGTCAATTTCGACAAGTCGCATTAAATGGCACAAAGGACGAAGTAAAATGACTGAGAAGTAGGAATTTTTCAAACAAATTTAATTAGGCTTCTATCGGATAAAATAGATTCACTATGAAAAATGGAATTAATTTTGATATAGGCCTAGCATTTAGGCTATTTATTTTGAAAAGGTTTTAAATGGATTATTTCTTTGATCAGTTGGTAGGCGGCTGGACTTGTACGGAAAAGTAGATGGAGAGAGAAAGAAAGAAAGACAGACAGACAGACAGACAGACAGACAGAGACAGAGAATTGGGAGGAGAGAGAAGGAGGACCAGCGGGATTGTAAATGGATAGTCGATGAGGCGAATCACAGAAGAAGTCTTTCGACAGATCGTCCTATGTGTCTCGTGATTTTTCATGACCGATAGAGTTGCTGGATTTTGTCGAAGCCTCTCCAGATCGATGAAGACATGTCTAGACTGGGCAAGGTTACAAGTCATGGAAAGACAGGGCAATACTGGGTAATGGAATAAGCTGTGGTAAGTGGAAATGAAAATCAGCACGTTTTTTATTAGCGAACGTACGACATTTATTTCCCTGGCCTTTATCGCTAAATTGATAAGATGAGTGTGGTATCTATGGACATAATATAGTTATATAATTATAATCCTTGGTTGGTTCAGCCATCTTGGAATAGCCCTTGATTTGAGCAGAAGTAATGTCTGTGATTAAACCTTGAGATATTGCAGTGAGTTCTTCAGCACTGATGTTCGTATGAACGGGTGCCACGTTCTTTAAGAATCCTCGTCTATGAACCATGCTGAATCACTCTCGTGACCTTGACGTTCTGTTTTGGGTCCATTCTGGCATGGGATATTGGGATAAATGCTGCTGACATGCTGTGGTCTTTCTCAGCAGCCTTACGATGATGCCTAGGTGGGTGTCACGACAACTGGTCTACCGACAACTCGTCTAACGACAACTGGCCTACAAACAACTGAGAAATGGAAACTGGATGAAAGTTTTTTTACAGGTAAAATGGAGGTTGGATTGGTGAAAAACGCAAGAGAAATGGGTTCTGGACGATGGTTCTTTTACTTGTGAAATAGAAGCTGGATTGACGAAAATAACGTATGAGAACTAAAAGCTGGATGAAGGTATGTCTAGATCTGAAATAGAAGCTTGACTGATGAAAAAACGCTTAAGTAATGTAAGCTGGATGAGGGTATTTTTATATCTGAAATAGACGCTGGATTGACGAAAATAACGAGCGAGAAATATAAGCAGGCTAGTTCAGATCTATTTTTAGATCTGAAGCAGAAGCTGGATGCGTGTTTAAAAAGATGAATGAAAATCATTAGTCCAGCTTCCATTTAAGCATAAGTGCAGCTTCTATTTCATCAATACGATTTGTCAGTAGACCAGTTGTCGTTAGACCAGTTGTCCGTTGACGAGTTGTCGGTAGGCGAGTTGTCGGTAGACCATTATTGTCGTGGAACCGCCTAGGTGTACATGTAGGCCTATAGTGCACCCACTGACGGCTGTTCAGCAAATGTGTCACGGTAAAGATAATCTGGTTAGCCTCTGACCAGATTCTGCCTAACACTACTACGACTAAATTCATCCGGTTGGGTGTAGGCCTACGTATGCGACTGGCGAACATCGATCGTTGTGAGGTGGCTGAAGAATTTCTCCGTGTTTTCTTTTTGACTCTGCCCCGGATTGGGTGTTACGCTGGATGAGGAACTTAATTTCTCAATAACAATTCTAAAAATACCCTTATTATATGAAGGCGTCAATCAAATGATTGCGTGATGTCGTCTGTGACAGATGATTGACATTTGCAGACTATGCATTGAATACTGAGTTGTTTTCTTTTTGACTGACGGGTTGATCTTATTGTGATGGACGTCGTTGGCTTTTGTATGTTTTCCATATAAAAAATGACTTGTCATGTACATGTACCTCCACGATCTATTGATTATTATTACTTCTTTGCGTTATATTATATTGCTTGTCGATGTCCCATTGCCGATGATGTGCAGCCTATACATCCATACCTGTTCGGCAGATGCAGTGGCCGCTGTCAGCCTGCAGATGTGTTGGAAAATGGATGTCCCCACTTCCTGGATGACTTCCAATCGGATACTCTTTAATCCCTCCAAAACACAGTTTATTTGGTTGGGTGGCTTTAGGCAATTCCAGGGTATTGACTTATCCCAACTTGCTCTGCTCTTTCCTCATATCTGCTTTTCTCTTACAGTTCGTGATCTGTGACTCACCCTTGATTCTGAACTCACTCTGTCCCAGCATGTGAACTTCGTTGCACGAACTGCTTAACTTAATGTCAGCTCCGTCAGCTCCGAGTGGTCTCTCGCTCTTTATCTCTCTCTCATGACCCGGTCGTCGTCCTTGTTCACGCCTTTGTTACAAGTCGAATTGACAATTGTTGCTCCTTACTTGATGGCCTTCCCCTTGGGGTTCTGGGGCGACTTAATTGTGTCTTACGCTCGGCTACTCACCTACATGTATTTGGGCGGTTTCCTAAATTTGCTCATGTCTCTGCCTATATGCGTGATGTGCTGCATTGGCTGCCAGTGTCCCAGCGGATCTCATACCGCATTGCTGCTGTGGTCTCACGCTGTGTCCTTGGCTGTGCTCCGTCATACTTGCGTGATCTTTGCTGTCCAATCTCCGACGTTGCAGCGCGTCGTGTACTTCGCTCTTCGGCTAGGGGTGAGCTTCTGGTCCAGCGGGCTCGCTTGGTTATTAAGCAGCGCCGTGCTTTCTCGGTCGTGGGACCAGAGCCGGATTAACAAATGTGGAGCCCTGTTCAATAAAGCTGTGGGGGGCCCCAACCTAACAGAAGCACGACAAAATGACAAACAAAACGTGTCGTATTCAACGAATCAAATTAATATTCGTACATTATTAGGTCGCGAAGGTTCGTCAGCCACTCATTCACCCGAGTAGAGCAGGGAGGAGACCCGACCGACGACTCCAATTGGAGCGTAGACTCGGAACCGACCTGGGCTGGCGAATCAAAGTCCACCGTGCCCACCTTCTCGTGGGGCGACCTGTTAGTAACCTCTCGTTAAGGAGGGGTGAACGAATGGGCACGGATGGCAAACGGGGGAAGGCAATGGCAAACCACCCCTTATCTACTGCCAACAAAACATTCATGAGGTAGAAACACTGGAGAGGATACATCATGACTGTCGCCAGAGCTCCAAGAGTTGACGGCACCAGATGACCAGGTGATATTATTAATTCATTGGGCCTACGTCTATTTTTACAATATTACATAACATTACAGTCTAATTTTAAAGTAGACCCTACACATCTTTTACGGCTTCAGTTAAGAATATTAAAGTGATTCATGGCCAGACATTTTTCTAACCAGAGCATATCCAGTGCACTCGTATAGGGACAAACAGTGCATTAGCGATCTTGATCTTATGCCTTAAATAAGTTCTTGGCAGGAAAAATTTCTAGCAGTCTTGCGGCAGAGCAACGACCAGGGCAACTGGTTTCATTGTCCTGATTTCCATTCTGTAGGGCCGCCACTGATTGCAAAATAATATATTTTCACCATGGGCGGAGTTTGGTTTCCGTTCTTGGAGGGGCTAAAGCCTTCTTGGGGGGCTAAGCCCGGGAAAAGATACCATTTACACGGTGAAAAAAATGAATTTGGGTGTTCTTGGGTGGTTTAGCCCCCCCCTAGCTCCTGATAAACTCCGCCCATGATTTTCACCATCACGCCAGCAGTAGCTCAAACTCCATCCTAGTATTATAATACATGTGAGGCTCACTTTTCACCCATCTTCTGTCTCTCTGGGCTGCCGTTCACTGCGCTCATCTACCGTGGAGACTTCCTTGTACTTTTTTCGCGTAGCCTATTGCGACCACGCAGCGAAGTGTATTTTCTGGGTAGTGCCATGGGTCCAGCTATCTGTAGATCGTAGGCTAATTATAGCCTTCCTGTGGCTCTCCTCTGACTTCCCCTTGACTCTGCAGACACTTTCTTTCGTCTTCTTAAATCGTAAAAGAGAACGAGTTTCGTATGCATTTTTGATTATTATTAATAACAAGAAATGTCTGCCTTCGATTTGAACCAGGTCGGACTTTTCTTTATTGTCATGGCAAGACATTGGAACAGTTAACTATGCATCAAACGCAGCGGCATACGTATGCATCCCAGAATTCACGGATGCATTGCACACATCTTAGTCCGGAACAGCATACATTCCAATAGAACAGTCCACTGTTATCGCAATCCTCACCATATCCTTTGCAGGTTCTCCGATCCCTTTGAAATCCATTCACTGAACTGCAACGACGTATGACACAATCAATAACACAAAGATGATCGACGTTTGAATGAACAAGTGCATGATATGAGATCAATGTGACTAACATCAATCCTGGAATTAGAAGCAACAATGAATACCGTACTTTATTAATCAACTAGATGTGTTACCCGGCGTTGCCCGGGAAATATAGGGTTTTAAACACTACTCCACTGTGGTAGCCATCGTAGACCGCTAGATTTCGGGTTTTCGCCAACCCTCCACCCCACCCCGCTTCCCCAAAAGGCCAAAGGTGACCCGCCGCTGCGGGGCGCTGCGCAAATTATTACTCGGCGGGTATGACGTCATGGGCTGTAGACTCTTTACTGAAGCGTTATTATTGATGAAATCTGTCTTAAAACGCTAATAACTTTTGTTTTAAACGGAATTAAAACCTGAAAATAGTTGCGATGACCTTATAATTTGGGTAAGAATCGATTGCAATAATTCTTTTAAACCGACGCTATTTCATTTCCGAGCCTATTCTGCAGGGGAGAGTCAAAAGCGTACAAACAAATAAACATACAGAAAGTGTTTCTGCCTTATAATATAGATAATAAAGTCTTCATGATATCATTAATTTTAACTCCGCCTCGCGTACTGCCACACTGCTACAGTTACTTCGACTGCGCTGCTGCTGCTACTACTACTATAACTTCTTCTTCCTCTTCCTCTTCCTCTTCCTCTTCCTCTTCCTCTTCCTAGTCTTCTTCTTCTTCTTCCTCTTCTTCTTCTTCTTCTTCTTCTTCTTCTTCTTCTTCTTCTTCTTCCTCTTCTTCCTCTTCCTCTTCCTCTTCCTCTTCCTCTTCCTCTTCCTCTTCCCCTTCCTCTTCCTCTTCCTCTTCCTAGTCTTCTTCTTCTTCTTCTTCTTCCTCTTCTTGCTCTTTGTCTTCCTCTTCCTCTTCCTCTTCCTCTTCCTCTTCCTCTTCCTCTTCCTCTTCCTCTTCCTCTTCCTCTTCCTCTTCCTCTTCCTCTTCCTCTTCCTCTTCCTCTTCTTCTTCTTCTTCTTCTTCTTCTTCTTCTTCTTCTTCTTCTTCTTCTTCTTCTTCTTCTTCTTCTTCTTCTTCTTCTTCTAGCCTACTACTACTACTTTTACTAGGCCCTACTACTACTACTACTACTACTACTACTACTACTACTACTACTACTACTACTACTACCACTACCACTACCACTACCACTACCACTACCACTACCACTACCACTACCACCACCACCACCACCACCACCACTACCACTACCACTACCACTACCACTACCACTACCACTACCACTACCACTACCACTACTACTACTACTACTACTACTACTACTACTACTACTACTACTACTACTACTACTACTGGCTTCCGATCCTTGCCCGAATCAGCTACAAGGTCTTGCGCTCCTAGTCACTAATTCCCTGCAGCGCTTAGCGCCTAAACCTCTGCGAATTAATGTGCAAGCCTATTTCTGCAAGATCTTTTCGCCCTCTTCGGTCTGCTGACCGCTTTGATCCATTTGTACCTACATGTAGATCACGAAACTCATTGATCCAACATCGGGCGTTTGCTATTGTTGGCCCTTTAATTTTGAATCCCCTTCCCTCTGGAATTCGTGGCAGGATTCTTGAAGAAAGTTTCGCTGCTTGAAGACTTTTTTTTCAAGGACCTGTCACGTTGAGAGCGCTTTTGAATAGCTCTGCTGCGAGAAGCGCTTTGCAAATGTTTTGATTATTCGCAATTATCACCGGCAATAATCTATTACCCTAAAAGTGGAAACTGCCGAGCTACTGAAGATTTGCGATGAAGAACAATGGGTATTGAGTATACGAACTTTTCAAGACTAAAATCCTCAGTCTTCTTCTTCTTGTCGTTCGTATCGTCTACCAGAAAGCAGAACAAGGCCTTGATGAATAGTATGCCAAAGGAGAGCTCAATTGCGTTGTATTGCAGCTTTAAAAGCAGAGATCTCATAGTAATTTTCAGTCGAGGTTGGGTCGATAGCGCTCCTGAGTAGCACACCTAGAAAGGCTGTATGTAAATCTCCATATTGAATAACGATTGAATAAGTGAATGAAAAATCAATTTTCTATTTGCATGCCTATATCATATGACATTGTGTATGCATGCAACTATGCATATAATATTATGTGTTTTCCTACACATGATATAGCGCCCTAAAGCCCTATGGGGTGTTGTACAGAATAACCCTTAACCGGTGCAACATTAATATGCGCCCATGAAAGCCTTACTAGACAGTTCCAACTGATGAACGTTCACAAGCAGCTATAAGACAGTGTACTCTTCTGTATAAAAATCCAAGTCTGAGATTATTTTTATAATAATTATCATGACATCATTTTTTTTGGTTCTTTGCAATGCATTTCAGTTGTAGTGTTTCGTGCATGATGCAAAAATTCCATCTGCTTTCTAGATGAAAGTGTTTTACTGTGATTGCGTTCCACAAACTCTTCTGACTCACCAGCAAAGACGACGTTGTTCAGAACACAGACGAGTATCAAAACCCAAATCACCTTCATTTTTCCTGTAGAAGAGAATTATTTTTGGCATCCAATGCAATAAACCTAACTGTTGAAGCAGATACGCACAACTTGCACATAATGTCGATGACATTAGGCCATCTATTGAAAGATTCAATGGCATAATTATAGGCTAAATATTTTTGCTATACGAAGCCGCTTTGGGAACTTCGTTAGCAATGTAATAATAATGTTATCATGTCTCGCACACATGTTCGTGGAATGTACCAAATTTTATGCTTGTATCACAAAGTGAACAATTTTTAACCAGGCCGCTCTAGACCTACTAGCAGCCCGATATTCAAGGTACAAAACACGAAACCCCATAATATTTTGAACCCCATTTGGGGGGTTACCCCATGGTCGAATTTAGTCGGATTTTGGATATGTTATTCAGCAGGAAATTCGGATCAGGAAACCGTCTTAAGAGCTTGTATTGCAATTTTGCCCAGGTTCACTGTATATTTGAGCTAGATTGCATGGACTATTATAGTAATAGTCATAACGATATTATAAGCTTCCATATGAATATCTTGAAAAGACAATATATTTTAACAGTGCATTCCACTTTTATATCTACACATTTTCAAGTAGTAAAACTGATGTATCATTTCTTATACAAGCAAGCAGTATATGCTCGGTTGTTTCAGGCAATTGACATTTAGAACATGCCTTTTGGGCTTTTACATAACACTTTCAGCCAGGTGTTATTAAGAACATGACCCATTCTAAGTCTGGTTATTTGAACTTCTGGTTTCCTTATAGAGTCCATACATTTGATTATATCAGTGCATGCCTAAGGTTGAGTAGATTTATAAATTCGCCTTTTCGTTCATGACTCCGTGATAAATATAAAACTAACTAGGGCCTATATAGGCCTATAAGTTACTTTGCACACGATAACTTTAGGCTAACTCTCCAGAATTCCACCAATGCTTCCTAGTCCATGTTTATGATAATGCTCTATTGAAACTGATTGCGGTTCGTCACTCAAATTTTAATAAACGGTGATGCATTATGCGGTGTTCTATGATATCTATACCTACCAACCAGCAGAGGCTAACTATATGCATTATGCATGCACCAAATTGAAACATACCTTCCGATTTCAGGCGTCTTCCTGTGACTATAGGCTTGCGATTGTGATCTGAACTTGTACTTGTTGCGAAGGTAAATCGAAATCGAATCAAATGACACTTATAATTCAACACACCATCTCAGCCTATATAAGCCTTTGTACACCGTGCTCCAAACAACGGAGCTTCCATTCAAACCCAAATAAGTGAGGCTAACATTCACTAAATGATATTGAAATTTTCTTACTCATTAATTTACTGCTTATAAATGGTATAAATTAGAAATTTTAGATTTAACAATCCTGAAAACAGAGTCACCTACAACACATGGCAATTTTGTTTAAAGCGTTGTTTGCATGCATCAACATTGAAAAGACTTAATATTTACTCTTAGTAGCATAAGTCACCAAACCTCAAGAATTTTATTGATTCATTTGAAATTTCAATGTAAGAATTAAATTTGGAGACAATGATATTACCGGTAGCCGTTGAGTAAATAATTTTCCCGGAAGAATGAGCACAAAAATCTTGATAAACTCCAGAACAGTTTGTCTTAGTTTGGTCTAGACAATCTCTTAAAAGTTAAACACATAATTTAGCTTTTGTTTGTGGAATTCGTTTTTCAGGGCACAGTGCATACGCACCGTCGGTATATCAATGGCGTCGATCAATGTCCGGTATTGACAGTTGAATTACGCATTCAGTGCAAAATACAAAATCCATAGTTGAGCTATTACTTGTTATGAACAACGTTCGCGTGCGTCAGCAGATTCGAGAAATTGAATTTCAATTGAAAGACTTGTGACTTTTGCACCGAATTCCCTCTGTCATTCTCTCTCTCTCTCTCTCTCTCTCTCTTTACATAATTATATATGATATATATAAAATTATATATATATAGAAATAGAGAGAGAGAATGACAGAGAGAATTCGGTGCAAAAGTCACAAGCCTTTCAATTGAAATTCAATGTAATCATATATATATAATATATGCCTTCGTAACATATTTCATTCCTATCCTCCCTTTTCGATCACCATCCATTCTCAGTTCTTTTATCTACCCTCCTTCTTCTGTACTCGTAAGCCAATCATACTTCGACCACTGGTAGCCTAAGTCACATTTAAAAATGAAGCGCAGAGATCAGCTGTTGATTTTTAAACTTGAACTTGAAGACGATCAAGTGATTATAATAAGTATAACCTTATCAGCTGCTGCAGTCGAATGAAGTTGAAGCATTGATCTGCGCAATACATAATACATAATCGATCGCATTGTAGGCGATGATAAAATAATATTTTAAGCATGAAAAACCTAAAGGTAAGAATCACGATGAAGTCTGCTATTGCTTGAATAAGTTTATTGACTGTTCTCTATTGCAGAGGAATGTTAATATAGTTCTCAAAGGCCCATAATACACAAGACTGGAAAAGGTCAAGTTTTGAACATAGGCCTACTCGTATTTCGAGTGTGCGCTGTTCTTATGTGACAACATCCATCAGCCATATTTACATGTAGGTGGCATTGCCATGGATCGGCGGTATGTGGCCAGGTTTTACTGCTGAACTCAAGCTTGCCCTCGCAGTTAAAATGCAACGCATTGTGCTGCTAAAGGCTACCAACTACGGAGTGAAAGGCTGAGCGGTCGATCTTTGCGGTGGTTTTATTAGCTTTCGATTTCTCTTCCTTCCTCTCCTCGTCTCACTGAGTTACCAGTCAGCTATCATGATACGTCTCTGGAGTCCTATAGAGTGGTTGACTTCCTACCAAACGTCGTTTGAACAGAAGAATAATTATTTTCTTAACCAGTTTTCATTCCTGTATTATAGTTTTACATCTGAAATCTTCCGTCTGGTTGTTTATTACATTCACTATAAAACAACAAAAGGGCGACAAGAGAGAGCCACTCTATATTTTGGAACCTCATAATGTGTTGAACCTCACTGTGTTATTTTTTGCACGATTTCGTCATGGCCACCTCACATCGTCAATTCATTATAATTATTTATTAGTTGGTGTCCCTAGACAGCGGGATTATTTTATCCCTTTAGGACCCCCTTTCTGTAACCAATTTTCAAGATGTGTTAAACTGTTATACTTCGGTTGCAAATAAAACATTTGATTGATTGATTGATTGATAATAGTTGAAATCGTGTAGACCAGTGGTTCCCAACCTTTTTTGACTGTCGGCCACTTTTTATAAGTTGGACGACACGAGGGCCACTTTTTCTTAGTTGAAGGACATTAAGGGGCCACAAGGTTAAAATTTAATTAACTAAAGGCTTATGAAATTGTTATAATTTAATCAAACAAATAATGCATGATGCGATTTATTAACGTCCAAATCAAATAATTTGTAATAGAAAAGAATTATATATTATATCATGTCCAAATTGTCAATTTTTACATGTATTTTTCTTAATTCATTGAGTTGCTGCGGGCCATTTTTGTAGGCCAGGCGGGCCACTTTTGGCGCTGGTGTAGACCTATCTGAATGTCATTTACGACTAACATACATCTAGACGAAAATGGCAATTAGGCCTAATAGATTGAAATCAAACTTTTTCAGTTTAGTTTAAACCAACAATAGACTCTGCAGATCCAAGTCACATTTGCCACATATATCAGAGACTCATTTCCTACTCATGAGTGTGTTTAACAATCGCACCCATTAATACCAACCATGTCACCGGTATTATAATACGCCTGTGAAGTGCACGCAATTCCCATTGCGGACGAAGCCTGAGATAAGCTTTCAATCAGTAAGGACGGCACAGGTGCCAAGGAAGGTTTGCCAAACATGCAGGTCTAAGGTCAAACAATAATTGCCAGACTGACCTTCGTTCTTTGACCCTTGCTCAGGCAGCTGTCTGCCTACCTGGAATTAAGACCTCAGATAGCACTGAGTTGCCTAGAATCAATTAGCATTTAACTTACAGGCTGTATACAACAGTAATTGGGCAATGGGCATATTATAATAATAATAATTGGGCTATAAGCGTTCAACAATAGTTTTCTTCGTTTTGCATATCTAAGTTACGTTGTTTATGTGGAGTTTTTACTGTTTGTTGCTTCAAACTCACGCATCAATTTCTTCGACCTGACAAATAACTCCGATGACCCTGATCACTGCCTTCTATAGACTGACAGGCCGTAATTCTGTTCCATGCCAGCGTCCGTTTTCCTTCCGTTGACTCCTCGCAACTGAATTTGGGAGTCAAGTAGTCAACCCCTTGCAAAAGTCGAATGGGACAGACGTCACTGTGTGGTTACAAAGACCATTAGCGACGCCCTCCTCCTTCATCCAGGTTTGGGACTGGCACTGGCAGAGTGCGACCAGTGGCGGAGTTAAACTAAACCATGTCGAATTTATTCTGGTAACTTAGGCTGGCTTTTTTACAAGTCGACCTTAACTGACTTGAAGCACAAAATATAATTAGAAATTTTTCCGTCACACTAAAGAGCACGAGGCTAGGGCATCATCTAAACAGTTTTGTAGTGTTTTGTAAAAATGAACGAGGCCTGCAATGGTTTATAATGGCTTAGTATTCTAACTGCCGTCTTCCTCATTCAGAAGTAAAAATGACCTGGAAGACATGAAATTCCTTCCATCCATAATAGGTTATAATTATCTATGGACGTACATGTAGGCCTTCATATAAATGGCGTCGCCACGATACGTATTCATAACCAGTGAAAGGAACTAACAAAGTAATTCAATCAAAGCATTTGTTTATCAGTCCACTGGTTGTCAACGGCATGCCAATAGTTTCTCTATCTTGTTAAATTCATAAAGTTCGAGAATGCAAAACCAAATCAGTAAAATTAATGGAAGAATTGAAAAGTATAGAAATTGACGAGATGTTATTTTTGAAAAAGTTCAAACCATCTTTTCTTGACAACTACTTGTGACTTTCGTTGCTGACGGGCAAATCCGATGAACAGTTGCTCGAGAGTCGTCTGTCCCACCGTATAGTCCTCGACCTCGTACGTCACCTTCGCCTTCTCCATGATCCCGAAAATTTCAGACCACTTGAAACTCCGCATCTTGATTTGGTAGTTAAGAAGGCTCTCGTGTTCGTCCTTAAGTACGCTCTTTGGAAAAGATTGGGTGACGAAAGATTTCAGTTTCTCAATCCGTTTCTGTAGTTCTTCAGGTTGCTCAATGGTGGTTGAGCGTTGAAGCTTGATGCTTAGCGAGTATTCATCGCTGAACTTATCCCTGAGATGCTGGAGGCTCCCGAGGCAGAGGAAACGACCGTTGACAAGGATTCCCATCCGAGTACAAATGGCTTCGCATTCTTCCATGCTTGCAAACACAAGAGATATCATCACGTTGCTGCAATGAAACTAATGTTTGAGTCGAACTAATAATAATAATAATAATATAATATCTTTTCTTTAATTAAACGCCTGCAAGACGCACTGCGCTTTACATTTACAAGTTATGCAGTAATCTTAATTAAGCTTAACTACCAACTGAACAGACAGCTTTGTAATTACAAGGCGCCAATGGCAGCCTACAAAGCAAATCCGCCCAACGGGGGCTCGAACTCACTACCTCTCGCACTCTTGGCCAGCGTGTTAACCACTACTCTACCGGGCCCCCCCCTCCATGTGTGGCCGTTACACACATCTAGGCAATAGCCTTCTGGACGTGAATGTACCTGTGTGGCTGTGTGAAATTATTGTGTAAGCCAAAATGGCTGTTCCATGAGGCGATGTAGGCCATAAATATCCATATATTCATACATATTATATAAATGTATGCATATTATATATTATATAATTATTAGGGTGTCCCACGATTGCACAGGAAAAATATTTTTCTTGAAACTTGAAATGCAGTCCCTCCAAAAAGTTTCCTTATGGTCCTATGATAGTACCTGCCAAATTTCTGGACATTTTGAAAATATTTAGAGGCCGCTCAAAGCTCACATATAATATGTGTAAGTTGTCACAAATTATACGTGCGACATATAGGCCTATGAGTTTGAAATTTTCGGAGGTCCACACTTTGATCCCACTAGCGTGCTTATGTATTGCTTAATAACCTTATATTGCTCTGAAATACTAAAATCTACAAATATGCAACCTTATTGTATTTGCGAATGAGGTTTTTCAAGCATAAGGACGACAGTTAAGCTCTCGAGCAAACGAATGATGTAAATGTCGTGCACTAGGATTGCAGGTCGCTACCTCCACATGGCAATCATCAGTGGAGTAGAAATGAATAAGGTTAACAGATTGTCAGTCTGATTTTTCTCTAGTTGGTGGAAGTAGCCTACAAACATGTTGGTGTGCTAAAGTTGACCTCTGGACCAGGACAGGAATCAACGGTTGCAGTTTGAACCTTTTGAAGTCGTGAAAGTGTGATGCATTAGGCCTAATTATTGGCAAATGCTTTGAGACAACGGCTTTCAATAACTGCATATTAAATAGAGTTTGCAATGCCTTGCACCCTTCTACATCAGCCATCAGTCGTAACATCTTGTTAACATCACAGAAATCTTTTAAGTCCAGTTGCCTGGTGCATTCTTTGTGTCCTTGGTAAAAATTTGTCCATCAATGGTCTGTAATTAAGCTCTGCAAGCCATTTAAAGATGAATGCTCCAATCTGGTTCACCATCAACCAAACCCTCGACCAATGCTACTGCAGTCTGCATCTAACAAATCATAAGAATTCATTACTGAACAGCTTTAGCGTGGCCATACTCGAAATATGACTATCAAGAATTTTCAAAACTCTTGGTATTCATGGTTGGATTGAACAATTCGGTAGCATTTCGCAAGCCTGTTGCCATCACAGAGCAAGTTGGATGGGTAAGGCAATATAGATCTAATTGCTTTATGATGGAAACGAATCACATATACAGTTGACGACCGTGAATTACAGGGCATCCAACCCAAACAAGTCTCAGATTTGTGATTGACATCTACAGTCAGGCGGTGTTCTCATGTAGAGTCACTGCTCTCTTTGAATTAATCCATAGCTTTATAATTCTGGCAATGCTGCTCTAGATGACAAGTCTGAAAATGATGCAACATCATTCTTGGTATACCAGCACCTAAGATATAAGAGATAGCAATTCTCTCTGTTCTTTCAGTGAGTTCTCATTAATGTGGAATAACGGGTTATCTCTTCCTAAAAGTTTTTCCCAAACCATGCTGCGTTCAAATATAGTTTTCTCGATCTTTCGGTGAAAGAGTGGCGAGATAGCCAATCGTATAAGACCACGTGTGATTTTTCATAACGTTGGTCTGTGTAAATGACTGTGCTGAACAAACATGACGCAGCTTTGATACAGAATTTCAGCTCAACGATAACGAAGAACGTAGATCGGAGACAATTTCTCGTACAGGTTGTCGAAAAACACAGGCACATGTTTTCTAACCACAATTGTGACAATCTTGTTGACATGTGTAAATGTAGAACGTAGAACTGAAGAACAATTTGAGTGCAGTGATGTAGAATCAGCAGATCAGTATGAGAATAGTAAAAAAATAACGGTCCAGACGTTGATTTGTTGTGTAGCTGCATGGGGTGTGCAATTAAAACTTTACTGTGTGGTCCTAGGACAAATAGGGGTTGAACCTCACAGCCCCCTCAGAATTTCTTACTATGAAGCAGATGAAGGTATGGAGGAGCTAAAACCACGACTTGTTACATTATCAAGAGTTTGTAATGACTACTCCCAATGATTAGTTGTGTGTGCACTGATATTGTGTCCAAAGTTCAAAAATCTCAAATTTTTCTCGATTTTGCATTTTTTGAGCATAAGACTATGCCCAAAATATCCATTGTATCCAATAAAGTTAAATACCTGTTAATTCTACCATTCACGAGCTTTCCAAGGGTAGTAAATTTGTTATAATAGGATCAACGATTGGGATATAAAGGCATTTAGAAGTTGGACACATCAGGCGCAAATTATGCCAATATGGGTTAAATTTGGGCGGCTTGAGCCACCCCTAAATATTTTTTTAGTGTCATAAAACTTTACAGGTGTTATTATGGGACCATATGGAAACTTTTTAGGGGGACTGCATTTCAAGTTTCTAGAAAAATATTTGTTGGGACACCCTAATAATTATGCATACATCTATATAATATAATGTAGGTCTTGTGTATAATTATAATTATATGCATGTGCGTGTACAAGCCTAAATATTTATGTATCATCGATTGCACGAGCAGACTTTAATAATAAAATATATGCGAAGTGCTTCTGAAAAGATTTCTTGATGGAACGTCTACGCTGTCACTGATTTAATTATTGTTGTGACCAATTTAAAACGATCGACCACCGTGAGAATAAATAATTAACTATATGAAGCTGATGATAATGTTGACCGTGATGATCAGTCATTTTGATGTTTTGAATAAAGTAGGTCAAGACGTGAATGTACCTGTGTGACGTGAGTATGATTGTGGCGCCGGTGTTTCTTGCTGCGGCCAGAGTATTCCAGACGTGTCTTCTGGCTTCTGGATCGACGCCCGTTGTCGGTTCATCGAGGAAGACGACCGTCGGATTTCCCATCAACGCAACGGCCACACACAGCTTACGCTTGTTGCCACCGCTACATACAACGCAATTAAGCAGAGCACGTTAAGCATGCATTTCTCTGGTAAAGTATAACGATGACGTAAGGTAGCGACGTTACTGGCCTAGTTAGCTACACCGGTAAGTGCGAGCTGCATTCGTCTGTTGGTTGCAACGGACTGCGGTTCAAACCCCGGGCTGGGAGTTGACATTCAGAGATTTAGATATCTCGGGCTAGCACGCGTGGGACGCAGGGGCGCAAGCTCCTGCTCAGCGACCTTGGGCAAGTTGCTTACCCATCATTGTCTGTGGGGAAGGCAACGGGAAACCACCTCACTCATCTCATCCCCAGGGGCGTAAAGCCAATGAACCTGCCTTCGGGCAGAGCACCATCATCAAATCAAAAGGTAGAGTAAGAGTAATAATGACGACTGTCGTATAATAAATAATAGGAAATTCGAAACGAAGAAAGTCTCATGTGTGTAATATTCAGGACTGTTTTAGTTGTCGAAAACTTTATGTGCCAGAAAATGACTTACAAATTAGACGTATCAAAAATTGAATAGGGCCTACAAAGAATACAAGTCTGGTTAAAATCTCGTGTTATTTATAGGCTACGTCGCACAAGAAACAACTGACGAGGTCAACAGAATGATGGTCTACTTCAATTTCAATAATTATTGTGCCAACAATGTAACGTCGAGTATCGGATGACGAGACAGGACTGAGACAGAGCGAAATGATATTATTGACCGGATTATTTAAGGCAGGCCTATAAGAGGCGATGTAACGTTTAAAGACGGGGGCAACAGCGAAATAAATTTTGTGTCTTCCGTTTATTGCAAACGGCATATAAGTTTAAGCAAAGTAAGAGACTTCAGATCGTTTCTGTTCACTTCTCATCACGCATTGGACTTTTTGAACGCAGTAACCTATAATGGATTCACCTGAGTTTTCCCGCTAGTTTGTCGGTGTATGGCTTGAGCGTCAGATGTTCAATGAGTCGGTCGATGACCTGCTTTGATATGACAGGCGGAATTCCGTGTGCGCATGCGTACATCCAGAGCGTCTCGCGAACAGTCAGTTGGTCGATGATGGAGTTAAACTGCGGACAGTAACCGATCTTCTGACGCACCTCAGCAAGGTCATCCTCAACGCTTTTCCCAGCAACATAGGCGCTTCCGAAGGATAGTTGGATTTCTCCGGTCAGCATCTTGAAGACGGTCGTCTTTCCGGCTCCGTTGACTCCCAGGAGACCGAAGCATTCCTTCGGAGAGACTCCGATACTCAACTGGTTAACGGCCACAAAGTTTCCATAGAGCTTCGTCAGATCTTTTAGGACGACTGAGTCCGTCTTGATGAGTTCTTGTATAGAAGTCGAATGGATGCGTTGTCGCTCATTGCTTACATCAGAGTCTTCGCTGATCTTTTCATCTTCACTGGCATTCATCTCAGTGAGCATGGCTTGACTCACTCGGTTCGGGATCGTTATCTTAAGTAGACGTCCGACGATATCGGTTTCGATGATGCAGAGAATGATGAAGAAAACGATACCTTGAATGAACATGAAGACCAATGCTCGTCCAACTCCAGGTAATGTCATCGATAGATAGTTGTCAATGATTTCGCAGCGATCTCCGCAATTGTCTTAAAACACATGAACAATAATTCTTCTCTTAAATTGCAGTGGTTATTTGCAAATGGTAGCAACAGCAATGAGAAAAGTTATATTCTACACATAGAAAGCAAATAGTTGTTGTCCGAGAAAGAAAGAAAACGAGAATTAGAATAATTATACTGCGTTCGAAAGTCGATTGCTGAGCTATACGAAATTAGTCAGCTGCTCTATTAATTATAGATCTCCACAAATGCACACGAAAATGCAAACTGCACATAGTCTAATCATTCGTTAGTTGGGAATTTAGTTAACTTATTCAGTAAAACTAATATGTAAAGTGTTTCTTCAGTATACATCTATATTCTGAAATTTTCTTGGCATATTTACGTATATGAATTAATGAATGCCTGGTCTCATGAAAAAAACAGTTCATGTGGCCTACAGGACTCCTCTTTTAGATTTTGTATCATCCTTATTTGGCAAAATGAAGTCATGACACCGCGGTCGAAGATTGCAATGCGTTTGATAGTTGGAAGAAATAGACTCCGCAGGACATGTTGTAGCCTATTATTTAACATGGCTGCGTCAGCAAATTATCATCTTATAGGATTTTCCTAATTGACTTTATACATGCAAGCGCCATCATTGTAGGACATAGCCTATGCATTTTTATCTGATAAATCTCTTGACACTTTGTATGCCTGTGCGGAAAATGAACATCTTTTCAAATGGTTTAACTTTAAAGCCAATAAATTATATTTAAATATTCAAAAAAATATTTCGTTAAAAATAAAATTCTCTTAATCTTTGATTATGGTATCAAAGAGGATATATTATGAAATAAATTAGCCAAATAATCACAAAAATTGTTTAGGTCAATAAATTATGTTGATGAACACTTTGACCTTGAAATGGCAAAAAGCTGCGAGAATGCTGGAGTCATCGCGTGCATTCGACATATTATACTACAGAGACCTATTATATTGATGAAGCTGCATGGCAATCTCGTTCTTCGTTACTTCTCCTATTTTAATATCAACCATAGCCTATCATGGGTCTCTAACTATCCTTTACGCTCGACTAGACGCACGCTACTTCATAAGCGTATTGTTCGGATTATTTGACATATTTGTGGCCTTACGTATAATCAAAGTACGTCTACACAACTTAAGAAACATAGAATAATTTCGTTGCCAAATATAAATAATAGTAATTTTCTTTTAGTCAACAATCCGGTTACAGTGTACAATGATGCAGTTGAAATAGTTTACATGAACTCACATTACAGAATACATAAGTCTTAACTATTAACAGAACATACAGCCTGCAAAAATAAAAAATAAATGCTACTATACATTCTCGTTTGCTAACTACTTCCACTGCAATATGAGTGTTTATTACTTCTAAACTAGATCACGTATTAAATACCAAAAAAATTGTGTACGTACCAAAAGTAGACAATAGACAGTAGGCTAACTGTTGTCTATCTCTTACTTGTGTTTGGTATGCTCTGCCTGCATGCCCCTTTTGCTAAGGCGCCTACTTTAGGAATATTTAGAACAAAATTTCAACAATGTCTAATTAGATTGGAATGACTAAGTGACAATGGACGCAAAATACCTTGAAGATATTTTGATTTGCTGCTTGATCAATGATCGTCCTTTCAACATACTTTAAGTAAACGGAAATGGGCTTCTTGACAGCGGATCATTGTTGTTCCTTTATGGATAACCCTTCGCCACTAAGAAGCGAGCTTTAAAGTAGATCACTGGCTGTATTTAGACCTAATTAGCTCAAAATTAAAATGTAACGATCAAATTTATTGACGCTATGATGCTTGATGTCGATAAAAGTCTTGAATCTAATAAATTATTTTTAAAATGTATGGACCTAGCATTGAAGACATAATTTTTTATTATGACATTACATATTTTGTATCCTCTTCACATTATTTTCCATACCGCATAACCGCACTGCAAATAAAAACCAAGGACATCCCGACTGGTTCCACAACAGCGGTGCTTTTCAGCGGAAGATCAACGAAAAATTTTCCCACCCAAGTCCCAAAAAATGTTGGCTCCCTTCAAAAATTTCTGTATCCGCCCCTGTATATATAATGTATATAATTATATATATATATATAAATTCAAGCGTGTTGCAAGGGTCGGGGTGGAACAACCGTGGAACCCTCCCTCTATGTCGTGACAGCCTCAGACCTGAGACCAGTAGGACCTACATCTTGAAAACAAGATTGTCAAGTATGCTGACCTTCTCGTGGGTTCAGCAATGAGGGCTACAATTATACTGAAGGAGTTGGCACATACTGCTGAACGGGCGGCCAGAAACAACTTGCGTCTAAACCCATACAAGTCGTGCGAGATGCTGGTAGCTCGGCGGACGACATGGTTGACCGTCCGGAGCTGATAACGTACGCCACCGGTGAAATTTTGGTTTTCGGAAAGTATTTTCTTTCCGGAAATTTTTTTTCCCCTCACCCCCACCACACCCCATGACACCCCATCACACTCCGACCTCCACCGGTACGCCACCCGAGAAATTTTGGGATTCGGGGAAAAAATGTGTCCCCCACCCAACAATACCCTGCCCCACCCGGCCCTGCGGACCGAGGTGTGTATTGGTGGAAGCGAAGTGGCTCGTGTGAAATTGTAACGTTTCAGGTGAATGAGTGTGAAACTATGCATGGCAACGGCTGAAAATGTAGGGGAAATGAGGATTATTGCCCCCACTGTGACCCCCATGGTGACATAGATTCACCGACCCCTCCTATGACCTGCTCCGGGTGGACCCCGACCCATCTGCGAAGGTTCGATTTGCTTCAAAACCGTGGCCGTGTTCATATGACAAACAAACAAACACACAGACTTACCAAAATATACACAAGCTAAATATATATATATATAATTTTATATATAATTATCTATGCATCCAGTATGCAACCTATATTAAGCGGCTCTTACATACTCGCACAAACATCTTTTACCTGGACAACATGGATCCGTCCCATTTTGCCGTTTCACATTGTTACAGAAATCGACATATTTCCCTTCTAGTCTACTGTAACAAACTTTGTGCTTGTTGTAGTTTATGTAGATGTTTTGAAGAGCTTTGTTGAAGCAGTAACTAGGAAAGATGATGTAGAATATCCATTCTAGGGTGGGCCAGTCTTTTTCCATTATCCAACTCAGTGGAAGGCTAATGACGGTCGTAAGTGTTCCTTCAAGACAACCAGAAGCACTGAAATCTCTACGCAACACATGCATCGCAATGATAGCATACATCGTTGCATAACCAATAATTCGATAGCATTTAAGCTGCACAACCCTCCTTAATCGATCCCCATGTCCCGGCCAGTCCAGGTTAATATTATGGTATTTAGCTTAACAGTCAAACTTATTATGCACCTGGTAACAGCCACTCCTACCGAGATTTATATAGAGAGCTGTTTGATTCATAAATACTCAGATCCATTTTCGAAATATATATTATTATTATAGAAAAATAGTCCGTTGCTTTTTCAATTCGCTAAGACCAGTGGTTCCCAAACTTTTTTACTTTAAGGCCACTTTTTACAAGTCGGAGGACACGAGGGCCACTTTTTTCTCAGTTGAAGGACATTAGGGGGTCACAACGCTAAAATTTGATTAACTAGAAGCATATAAAATTGATTTAATTGAATAAAAATATAATATTTTATGTTATTTGTAGAAATAAAAATAAAACAATTTGCAACAGAAAAAAGTTTGTTTCATCCTGTCCAAAGTGACAATTTTGTCATATATTAAATATACAAAATTTTTGTTAATTCTTTGAGAGATGAGAGCCATTTTTAGGCCTGGTGGGCCACTTTTGACCCGCGGGCCACGGATTGGAACCGCTGGCTTACATTGCAAAGTATTTCGTTTAGAGTAAACGACATCGCAAAGAGCTAAATTTTGTCTCAGATAGGCTACAGTGAAATCATCAAAATCCATTCTATTTATCCACGAAATATTGGTTAGAAAAAAGTTGAACAGAGTCCATACATCTACTGCCATTTATTACCTGTTAAAATGCAGATGACGGTGAGCCAAACGAATCCGACAGACGCTTCTCCAAAAAGGAACGACATCGCGTAGGTAAAAGGTAGCATGGAAAATCCATATAGCAATAAGACAGCAAAGATTATCCTGAAATAATGACACAATAGATCACGGCAACTTTATTTTACGCCTCACCAATATATTAGTATTCAAAGCTTTCACACCCAAAACTTTCGCTATTAGTTAGAAGTAGGATGTCAAATAGGCCTACTTAGGCCTACTCAGAAAGTTTATTTCAAGATATCTGTTTTAATAGTGTGCCTACAAATCCATGGAGTCTACTGAATCCATAAGCTCCAAAAGCGAGCAATTTGATATAATTAGGCTATTATAGACCCTATGTAGGGCCTACCCCGACCGAAGTTAAATTCTATGAATAGCCTAGAGCTTTCTCATTATTTTACAAATAAGGCAGGTGCAAATAGGCGAATTTATGTTTCGATATGTTCATGGCCATTACTTTCTGTGTTTAAGAATTTCTTCCTCCACACTACTGAGGAGCACTCAAACCATACTAGAAACGCTGACTCTGATCACCTACCTCTTGTCCACACGAATACCCGACGCTTCTCTGCCTAATATTATGTTGGGGCTCAAACATGGAACCAGATTCCCCTTTCAATCAGACTGCCACCTAATTTTTGTCTCTTTAAGTTAAGACTTGGATCGTTGATACTTTACAAAAACTAGCTATCCTCGCACATCTTCGCCAATTACCAGTGGTAGCGCCAGACACTTTTCATAGTCAGGGCATGGCCAGCGCAGTCCTACAAGTAGGCCTAACCAGCGCAGAGGGCGAGTCGCGTGCTCGATAGTACGGGCCAACATGGGCCAATAATTTGGCGCTACCATGCTCACCATAAAATCACCAGTGATATCACAGCTGTTTTCCCCCACTAGATCTGTTTTTCCCATGGTCTAGGTTTCTGGTTTGTTTGAGGGCAAAATCTGGGCTTATTTTAATTACTTGGCCTTTTTTTTACAACGCATGACTATTCTGTGCATTGAGCGATAGGCCTACATGTATAATTTTGTATATAGGTCAATGTAAACTGGCTGTGCTACATAATTTTTGTTCCATGAATTTTAATTTAAAACTCCACTATCTTCGCAGAAATAAGTCGTTTCGACAATTTATTCAAATAGCCTGTATAGGTAAAGGTAGTTCTTCCTTGTTGGGCCGTATCGACATCTCTAACATGTAGACTCTATAGAAGACCTAGGTCTGTCAATCCTCTAGGAAGTAGTCTAGTTGTTGCAGAAATGCAGAGCAGGCCCTATTACTGCCATAGAGGCTTACAATTGAGAAAATTTGGCCGGAAACTTCGACAACTTCAATACTTCGTAAACTTAAGCCACACGTGTTGTGTGTTTACAGTTCTTGTAGGCTCCACCGATCCACTGCGCTTGCGCACACGACATATGTCGCATCAGCATATTTTTGATGCAGGTGCCCAGTCTCTGACAACTTTTTTAATTGACATTTTTCGAAAGTAAAAAGTTGCAACTACATTTCATTCAACTCATTTGACGAACATTAATTTTTATTAACTCTTTTCCAAAATATCTTAAATGCAACATAATTTGAACAACGGAGTCTAAAATCGCTGATAAACTTACAAATAGTCTGGACTTTTCTGGGTTTTTTATAACAAAATATATGGGATTATTTCTTAAACCTCAGTGGCAACACTGTAAACCACCCACCTTACACTATTATGGTTGGCTGGTCAGAGGATCCGATGGGCGAAGTCGGTAAACCGAATACTTTTTGACATTTGGAAAGGAAATTTTATAATTCTTATAGACTAATGCCAGTGACTTAGTGAAGCATTGCAGATTCTCTTTTGAGTATCATTAATTTTCGAAAGCAAAACGTCATCAAACAAAGTAACTTAGTCAGGCATAATATTTTATAGCCTAGGCTTAGGTCAATTGCAGACGCAAATGCTTACGCTTCATTTAAAAAAAAAACGATAAAGCGACAGTTAGGCCTGTGCTGTTAGTTGTAAACGATGATGTGGATAAACAGCCACAGATTTTTGCCCTACCAGAACTTTTGCTCTGCCAAGGTTGTCATAACTTTTGTCACGCCAGGATTTTACCCTGCCAGAAAATTTTCTCTGTCAAAAATTTTTCCTGCCAGAAGTTTTGCCCTACCACAATTTTGGCCCTACCAGAACTTTTGCCTGCCAGAATTAATTTTGCCCTGCCAGAACTTTTGCACTGCCAATTTTGCAATGACAGAGAGCGGACGGACGGACGTGAAGTCACGTGAACAGTAAGAAACAATATGCCCGAACAAATTCTGGCAGGGTAAAATTTCTGGCAGGGAAACGACCAGGACAAAGACATTTTACCAGGGCATTTTGGTGACGAAATCCAATAGAAGCCCTCCAACTACCTCCGCAGTAAGTCCTAGTAGGGCCTGCCTAATGTGTGTGAGTATATATTCAAGTGTGTGTGTGTGTAAGTGTGTGTGTGTGTGTGTGTGTATGTGTGTGTGTGTATGTTGTGGTCCGTTCGGACCCCAGTTGGTAAACAACGTATACGCTTATATAAAATGTGTTGGTAAGATGAAGGTTAAACGTGTTGTAACTGATATTAACGAGATTTTGAGGGTGACGTCTAAATTCAGTACAGCCTACCTACCAAATATGTTGCCAGTAACCCTCTGTCTGAAAGCCAAGAACGACGCCGATGATGAAGACACACAGAATGGCGTATGAGATGTAATCCCAGAGAAATGTTGCCAGCCAGAAATTGCGAAGCTTGACTCCGCTCACGAGTTGGCTGTGCTTGGCTCCTGTCTTTCGTTCTTTGATCAGAAACAACAGAAATGTGGCGATTAGTAATGCCAAGCCAAAAGACACGCAGGAGATGAACCCTAATGCGCTTATTTCCGGGAAATGATCTCCATCTTCCGTGTTCGTTCGCTTTGTGGATTTCTTTGGGAGTGGGTGGTTGATGGTTACAATCTGGTATTCCTTGCTGCCAAAGCATTGCATCAGCGTGTTCATCAAGTTCGATAAGGAGATGGCCTGCGTGTGTAAGGCTAGGCCGTTGTAAAATCCTGTAATCCTGGTCAACTTTCCATATCCATATCGCCTGTCTAATTCATCTTCCTTCCAATTCTTCCAAACCCTTGTCCCTTCTGCTTCTGCTATCGTAGCGCCGACCTCGTATTTCCTGGTATACTGGTCCCTGTGATATTTTCCGATCCTTATCAGGAAGTTATCCATCGTGGTGTAGCCTGGTTCGTTTTGGATTGAGATAGGTTTACTATGTCTTGAAACAGCAGCTACATAGCAGTCTGCCAGTTTCTGAGCGTTGGCGGATTCAATAGGTCGAACGTCGTATGGGGTGATTGGATTTTTGAATTGGGTTAGGTCAAGTGTCAGCGGTCTGCTGGTAGCGTCAACTGATGGAGTGTAGAGGGTGAAGCAGGCGAGTATGGTTGCAATGACTGGAATGAGAATCTGACCCAAAGTAATAGTATAGTTTCTAATGGAATGAATTAATCGCTTGTAGAACATGGCACGTAGCTGGAGATTCTCGAGTCTCCAACCGGTCTCTTTCTTGTATAGCACATCAGCATCTGAAATTATTCATCAGCAAGTCAGTGTTTATTCGAATTTCAGATAAGAAAACTTCAACAAAATGTCCAATTCGTACAGACGGTTCTCTTTATCAAATGTACAGGGTCATCACCAACGGTAAGAAAGATGATTTTATACTTACTTACTCTCAGTTCAATATCAACTCATTGAAATCATAACTTGGCTTTATCTAATGACTAGAACGAATCGAATCTTTAGCTGAAAGGGGCTGGGGACAACTCGCCAACGAGCACCTCAGTTGTGTCTCGACTTAATCACCTGTCTAATTCATTTTCCTTACAATTCTCCCAAACCCTTGTCACATCCATCACAACCTTTCACCCTATTCGTAACTAACATTTACCTTGAGCAGTTTTAAGTTTCTACAACAAGTTTAGACTAGAAATTTACTGCACCACGTCAACTCTTGTCCTACTTGTTGAGCTGGTAGGCCTACTGGTATCTGTAGGAGATTTCCATGTAGCCCACCTTTCTAGATGATGTAACCAACGGCGACTGCAAGGGATAATTCTAACTCCAAATCAAACACGATATCATCGTGATGCCTGAAACGTTCCTTACCAGTCCAATTACAGTTTCACCGTGTGAAGAAAGGTGTGTAAAAACAGTGTAATGAAATTCATAAGCATTTATTGATGAGTAAGTCGGGTACTGAAATATAAGAATGCAAAAGTCGTCTGCAATTTTGCCAAGAGACTGCAGACCAAGTCGACAAAGTAGGTCGTTTATTTACCAAATTGATCGAGCAGAGATGAGTCGATTGTCTACCGAACCAAGTCAAGCGTAGCACTCGACTGGCTCGAAAACGAGGTAGCCTATACTGGCCAATGGCCATTAATAAGGAAATAAACAATGCAGAACTAACTTGAGAAATTCCCTTGTAATTCAGCATCGACCGCTACGCTCAGCCTTGGTCCACCTTCCGATGCAGACGAATCCTTTACTCTGTGTTTAAAATAACCAACACGATTCAGGCGCATCGTATACCATTGAAACCTATAGCACCACTGCCATGGCGCCAACAGTTGAACACTACTTCTTCAATTGTGTGTTGGATAATATATTATACTTAGAGAATACACTCAAATGGAATCATTAAAAAGTTTCATACTATTCTGGTCGTTCGATCTCGTTCATAATTATCGTCTATTGATTATAGTGAGCTTCGTCGATTCTTCTGCGGGCGCCCGCAGAAATTTCCAGGAGGGTCAAAACACGATGGTCTTTCCTCTCGGCTAAATTTGTTTAGAAGCAAGAGCTTAAAAATTGCAAAGCAGAAAATTAAGAGCACGGGTCTATTACAAACCGACCTGAGAAAGACTTCTTCCATTGTCGTGACCGAGACTCCGAAGCTCTTGATGCCGAGGGTTTTGTCATCTGTCTCAAGCATCTTGAAGAGTCTCTCGAATTTCAACGCTTCATTACTCGGCAGAAGGAAAGTAACCTCTTCAGCCTCATTGCTAACCACGTGGGCGTTGGGTATTTGAGACTTAATAACATCACGCAGTTGATCCACATCGCAAGTAGACGTCTTCACGATCGTCAGGTGATATCCAACGCCTTCAGAAATAGTTTGCTATAATTACTAGTAGGCCTATCACTTAGCCTAATTGCAACAGTAAATTAAAACTGAAAAATGAAAATAAAAATAATTTTTTTTAATTAAAAAATTAAAATTAAAATATATATATATAAAAAAAATTAAATAATAAATTAAATAAAATAAAAAAAAATAATGAAAAATATAAGTACAAAAATAAATAAATAAATATCATTTTATGTAATTATTTATTGAGCATTGGCTAATATTGATCTCATCTTAATTTTGAATATCTAACCATTATATCATATACAAAATTATACATAATATATAATTATATATAACTACACTATCTAACGTATCAAAATTATGTTCACTTCATAACTATTATACATAGTGTTCAGAAAATAATGTTCAACAAATTACCTCTCTATCTTCACTTAGCATTTTGTTAACATAACCCGATAATTGGCGGAGCTACAGCTTATTATGTATAGGGACACTTTTTTATGAATCACCGTGTAGATCCATCCATGATCACGGCCACTCGTGATCCGCGGGAGACGTGGAACCGTTCCTATCTGGAGGCAAGAGAAACGCTGGATCGGATTTATCATGTCCGTTCAACGCTATCGACAACGTCGAGCATTTTGATGCATTGCAGCTGACTAACACCAGTTGACAATTTCTTACCGTATTTGTTTTTGAGAAACATGGGTGTTCCGTAGCACTGTATCTCCCCGTTGGACATGATGGCTATGCGGTCACCCAGTACATCGGCTTCATCCATGTAGTGGGTTGATAGAATAATCGTCCGGTCCTTTCTCTGACTCAGTAGAATGTCCCATGTCTGTCTGCGTGACTCTGGGTCCATGCCAGACGTTGGCTCATCCAGAATCACGAACTGCATAATGTTATGATGAATCATAATGTGCTCGTGCACGTAGCTTAATGACAATATACTATTCGGAATGCAAATAGGTCAGCCTGGCATTCGAATGCACATGACATTAAAAAGAAAATACGGAGGGTATGCTACACACTCTGTGATGTTCAGGTTATTTACTTTGACAATTTGAAATGGACCTTAAAACCGAAAGAGAAAAGAAATTCACATTGCAGCTAAATGGCAAAAGTTAATGTGGAAACCGAATGCTAGTTCAATGCTTTGGTCATCTGCGGACCGAGCAATTAGAAACGAGTCTGCGACAACGAAACCAAGATGGATCATATTGATTTAAAGCCAACAGATTGGCTGCAACGAGTTGTTGAGAATCATGTAAGTGCGTGGACTACAATAAGGTGGCTGAAGAGAAACACAAGTAATATCGTGAGTATTGTCAACAGGCAGGCTATTCCAGATAGCTGACGCAATATTATCGGAAACGGATATGAGCTGTGAGTATAATAATTATCAACATTCCGGTCAGCCAATCCGGACGGTGTTTGGTTTGACAATGGCGAAGTGTGGGTCTATTCAGATACCTAAATGTGAATAGCCTATCTGTGCACGGTGTGTGGATGGTTTACCTTGGATCCTGCAATGAGCGCAATTCCGACACTGAGTTTTCTTCTCTGACCACCAGAGAGCGTCTTCGCTGGTTCGTTCACTTTCTCTTCCAAACGCAAGACCTTTATCATTTCGATCATCTCTACGGATGCCTTTTTAAACGAACTTCCCTTTAACTAAAAATCAAAATCGAACTATTAATCACCTTGAAAGTAATATGACATTTGACCTAGATTGCAAGAGTGAAACAAAGATACGAATAACAAGGGGAACAGCGGTGTTGAAAGCAACGGAGAAAATTTTGAAAAGCAAAGCAATCGGCTTAAAAACAAAGTTGGAGGTATTAAGGACATGTGTGTTCAGCAACATGATGCATACGGATGTGAGAAATGGGTACTAAGGAAAGATTCACAAAAACGAAGTGTTAGCATTTGAGAGAAAATGCTATAGGAAAATCTTGAGGATAGGATGGACAGTTGCACACAGAAGATTAGTAATGAAGAGGTATGTAGTAGGGCATAGTGACCAGAAAGGATTATGTTTGGCATAATTTATATTAATTTGTTGCTCCTATGCATATAATAGTGTCTGGTATAGAAATTTTGTTTTTTACATGCTGCTTAACTTTGCCGCCATGGCCCTGAAGTTATTCGACTATACCGTACTATTGAGCATTGCATTAACACTGCTGAAATTTGACTATTTTCTTATCTGAAGTATTAATTAGGCTTAAAATAGGGATATTGTGAGCCACATTTTATGGCACAGCATGTGAATTTGCTTGGCCATTCCGACATCCATGAGCCACAAGCAAGGGGCCGTCCATAAATGACGTCAAGCAAATTAAGGTGATCCCCTTTGACGTTAAAACAAAAGTCACATGATATCTAGCAATGGACCGTCACAAATCGTCATAGATGTGTGACCACTGACCTCTCCCCCGGGGTCCAGTTACATGACGCCATTTGTGGACGGTCTCCAATGCATTATTCTAACTTAAAAAACGGAATGAATTATTAAAATTGAGAAAAACGTGTTGTCCTTAATTACGCTTCACAAAATGTTCACATGCTGACAATGCGTTTCACTCATATTATATAGTCCACTCACTTTTTGTGGTATATTTGACCACGTTTTTGAGGAATTCGCGCTTTCTTCGAATGTGGTCTTCTCTGCGTCCTACAAACTGACCTTGCTGCGTCTGTACTATACCTGTAGCAACTTTGAATGCACGCTTGTGGTAATGGTATTTTTCAAGATCTAACATACTGCCAGTTTTAATGTATACCTTACGGTTATTTTTCTTAAACTTGCAAGTTATTTGAGGTTCAAGTCTGGAAACATCCAACCAGTTAACTAGAAAACAGTAGACAGTGGTTTCTAAATTCAGTTTTGTGATTGTGAATGTT
>OX457037.1:77531252-77613752 GCA_949752735.1 Lumbricus terrestris
TTCCAACCTTATCTCATTCTTAAACTTGATTAAGACTCTCGTTATCGCTCAAACCTCTGCGCCAAAAAAAGAACACGCGATGTCAGTCGCTTTCTGCGTAGGCTATTCAACATGAAGTAGACCTCTTCGAAACGACGCATTTGTGAAAACGGTCAATGATTATTGACATATAAGCCCATTATAGTTATGTCGCTAAGAGATGATCTGTAATGTATTAATTAACTGACCGTGAATGGAAAATAGAACGGCTGCGGAGTTCCGAATTCGCCAGGTATGACAGCATCCAAATACCAGGTTATAGTTGAGTAAATTATTATATCGACGAATAGCATAATCAGAACGCAATCCATCGTATAATCGTCTCCTGTATTCGCCCAGTCACCAGTGTTGCTCCATTGTGCGCCAACACCTGGTCAATTTTAAACAGACCAGACAAAGTATACATTAGGGTGGAGTGAAAAAACCGAAAATCAAATGACCGAAAACTAAAAGTAAGCAAAAGTTGCCCAATGACATGGAGTCAAGAAATGTGTGAAAAGTTTTGAAAAATAATAATGTCTTCAGCCGCACCAGAGGGCCAAAGTTAAAAAAATTTGCATTTTTGACAGAAAATTGCAGGTTTTCTTTTGAAATAGTCTATTCTTAGAGCAGAATAATTTACTGCCAGTCAATATACCTTTGCAACGAGCTCTTGAAACTGAATAAAACGATGTATTATTTTTGAGAATAGTCCCATATTTGTAGAAGATATTAACTTTTCACCACAAGTCCTCTTCGCGACATGTTGCGAAGTCTAAAAACAGTAGAACACTTATAACTTTGTTATTCCTTCAGATAATTTCATCGTATAATAATAATTATGTCATTCGCTTCAGTTTTAGACCGCCTATCTAACGGTGTACCTGGTATTGTAAGACGACATTGTTTATTGCCTGTCTGATATTATTGTGAAGGTATCTAATATGCACCCTGGCTAAAAGCACTTCCAAAGACTGTCATGGAAATGTATTGCCTTCACAGTAGGATAAAGTAACAAAACGTCATACATTTTGTCTCACATGCTTTCATGCATCGTTGATCATAGGCAAGCAGTCGTATTCTTAAAAAATTTATCGCAAAAACTGTCTTTGAGTGACTGTGACACGAAACGGATTATCCCCCCTGAAAGCTATCCGGGAGGGGTGGATGAATTAATCTATCCCCCGGATGGAATTAACCGGTCTATGATATTCAGAGTATAAACCATTTTATCCCATTTTTTTAATGCGCATAATGAAATTTTTTATGCTGTAATCAAAATTTAAAGTGACTCTAATAATAGCTTTAAGTGTCCTAAGCAATGTTCAGATAAAGGCAACTCGAATTTATTTAGTGACTCTGAGTGTTCTTAAGTGTTTTAAGATCTCTAAAAACACGGCAAAAGAAATTATCTAGTAGGAATAAACATACCTGTTAGTGTAATTGTTCAAAACAAAGCAGATGAAAATTAATTTGCAAAAAAAAATACAAAACGGAAGCGGTTTTTTCGACTTTTTTAATTTGGGGGATACAATTAATACGGGGGGATACTCTATTTCGTGACAACTGCTACAGTCCTAGTTGCTTTTGATTTCAAATATCAATTTCAGTTCTCGCGATCGTAATGGCGTTCGAACAGAATCATATTTGTTGTCTGCACCTCATCTACGGCTGCAAAAAGCTTCAGTCGCATTTCTAAGTTTTATCACACCTTTCAAAAACACTCTAAGCTGGACACTGATAACTGTCAACCTCTGGAGCTTGACCAGTAACAAGAAATGTGAACTGTTCTGCCGATTGGCTATGTTGGAAAATCATATCGGAGGAACATCGACTCTGCAGCAATGAAAGTTTATTAATTCTAAGTTGTTGAGTTTAAATTCCGAGGCAAAACTTCGACCCACTGCACAGACATGTTGCTTTCAGCTATAATTGACATTTTCCTCAGACCAAGGTCTTTCATAGAAGTGTACGCTTATCAACGATCATGCAGAGCAGCAGCTTGTCTGGGTGTGTGACGCGAGCATCTCGCTGAATCATAGGGATTAACTTTTCTTTCATTGAAACACTGAAACGTTTGCACGCAGTGGCGGCGCTACGCCAGGGCATGGCAGGGCAAATGCCCTGCCAAAAAAGCCTTTGCCCTGGCTGTTGCCCTGGTCGTTGCCCTGCCTGAAATTTTGCCCTGGGAGATTTTGTTCGGGCATATTGTTTCTTACTGTTCACATCCGTCCGCTCTCGGGCAGGGCAAAAGTTCTGGCAGGGCAACATTCTGGCAGGGCAAAAGTTTATGAAGAGAAAAATCTGACAGGGCAATTTTCTGGCAGGGCAAAAGTTCTGGTAGGTCAAAAATTCTGGCAGGGTAAAGACCGTAAAATTATGGCAGGGCAAAAGTTTTGACAGAGGAAAATTCTGGCAGGGCAAAAATTCTGGTGGGTCAAAAGTTCTTGTAGGGAAAATTATGTTTCTGTCTATCCACATTACCATATACAACTAACAGCGCAGGCCTAGCTGTCGCTTTCTTGTTTTTCAAATGAAGCGTAAGCATTTTGCGTAGACATGCAATAGAGAATTATAGACCTAGGCCTAGGCCTACACGTATTTACCTGACTCCGTTACTTTATTTGCTGAACGCTTTGCTTTCGAAATGCTACTCGAAAGAGGATTTGCGATGCTTCACTAAGTCACCGAGATTGATCCACAGGTTGGGCCATAAAAGACCCTAAAGTTTTTGGCCCATAATCTTGGCCAGAGGTAGTAGTTGTTTTAATGAATATTTAGGTTTAAAGAAAATTCATATTCACACATGATGGCCAGATTTATTTAAAATATTCAAACAGAACAGAAGTTATATCATTTTTAGTGAGACCACTCACTGTTAGGCTATATTATGATGATTCAAAAACGTATTTATTAAGTAACATAATTGGTAACCAAATAATTGGTGTCAAATAAACTTGTTAATGACAGAAAATCGTCATTAGTGTTTTTTAAGCAGGTACAAGCATAGATGCACGTTGCTGTGACACTATTTAGCAAGATGACTGTTAAGTTGATAAGAAAAGAATTTTTCTGATTAGTAATTTTGGTTTTAAGATAATAAAATCGAAATTTCTATCAAATTAAAATGCCTAAGGTGTCGATGACAGGCAAAATTTGTATTCATGCACTTCCTGAGCAAGGTCTTGGAGATAAAGTTATAATCGCCGCTTAATCTGATGAACAGTGATTGCAGAGAAATGAAGAGCTAAATAATTTATTGAAATAGAGAGTTAAGAAATGTGCCGTTTATGAAAGGAGATCGGTTCAACGTCAATATTACTGTACTGTTTTCACTGAGAAGAACCAATGGTTCCAAATATCCGGATTTGAACCCGATGATTTTTATCAACTGTGGGGAGCTATTGCTCGAGAAATACCTCAATCTGCAGCCAATACCAGGAACGATAATAGACTGAAAATTGGTGGTCACATTGAAGTTGATTGGGACGATTTACCTCTGGAACACAACACTAAGTCCATTAAAAATTGTGCAAAAGACTCAAACAAGTGTGGGCATTGTTGGTGGACACATTGAACACAAGATGTGGTGTACTATCACGTTCATTTCATAACAATAATATTACTATTTGAGATGAGACTTATTAAAAAATCGTTTGTTGCTACTTTTTTTGCATTATGTTTTTGAACCGTCAAAGAGTCGGTTGTCTCACTAAAAGTGATATAACTCTTGTTCTGTTTGAAATATTGCGGTGAAATCTGGCCACTATGCGTAAATAGTTATGAATTGTCTGTAAGCCTGAAAAATGTGTTTTTTTAAAAACTTCTGGCTAGGATATTGGTAAAAACCTTAGGGGGTCTTTTTATGACCCATCCTGTATAAAGATTCCAGGATTTACTTTTAAAATGTCAAAGTGTTTGGTTTTATGACTTCGCCCATTTGATCCTTTGACCAGAGAACCCTAATTGTGTAAGGTGTGTGATTTATGGCAAGCACGGTAGCGCAAAATTATAGGCCTATGTGAGCCCGTACTACCGAACACGCGACTCGCCCTCTGCCCTGGTTACTTGTGTGACTGCCCTGGCTATGCCCTGGCTACAAAAAGTGTCTGGCGCCGCCACTGTTTGCACGGAGGTTTTGTTTCTATGGAAATCCACACAGAGCATGAATTTATTCTGGAACAACTGACAGACAACTGTTAGTTAGCATGCCTATAATAAAGGCATAACAAAAGCTCCTTGACTCAGTACTTCTACGTTCACATTAGGCCTAAATAATCATTAATCAGATGCCACTTGTGACGTACCGAGTCTTTCGTACTGTGCTATCTTCAGGAATCCAAATGCCATGGCCAAGTTGAAGTCGATCGATGCTGCAAGCTTCTGCGAAAGAGTCATTGCGTTGTAGATGGTCATCAGGTAGAAATACGGTGTGTATGTAAGGAAGAAGAATATGACACCAGCAGCCGAACCGAAGCTGGCTGCAAATGAAAAAGAAAATCATAAATGAACGAATAGAAAATGAACGATACTGGGAGTACAGAAGCATGATAGGCTGTTCAGTAGTATACAGTCACATCGGTCGTTTAATAAACAACATGAGAACCATCATAATAATCGAATACCATAAGTTTAAGCCTAATCGAATATTTCAGAGCTCATTTTGCAAAGACTTTAACACTTACTTGCACTCACATACTTTGGCCACCTGATGAGAAAAACTGGAGATTGTCTGGGAAAAGAGATCATACGGGGAAATCTACCGGGAGCAACAGCACGAGGGAGGCCGAGGACGGGAAGGGCTGTCAACATCGGAGAATGGATGGGAACATCTTTCGATCGGACTTTGACTGAGACAAAAGACAGGGGGAGATGGAGAAAACTTGTTCATGAAGCGACCAACCGTCGGCCGAGGATGGCTGACCTTACAATGGTGCAAGACAAGACAATGTCTTGTAGCAGTGCAGATGTCATCTGCACTGCTACTTGAAAATAATGATACAATGTTCTAGCACTTTGAAATGAAATAATTTTCCAAATATGCTGCATGTCTGCTCTCCTTAACCTGTTCAAAACGAAACTTAAAGATTTTTGACATCTTTCTATTAAGACTTCAACAACAACGTTTCTATAGGGGCTACTCATCAAGTGACGAATCATCAAGGGACCACTCGTCAAAGAAAGGACTGTTCGTCAAAGGACTATTCATCAAAGGATGATTCATCAAGAACTATTTATCACAGGACTATTCATCAAATGATGATTCATCAAGAACTATTCATCACAAGACTATTCATCAAAGTCTGATGATGTAGGGACGTTTTGTGGAGAAACGAACGAAAAGAATTAAATTGAAGAAAAATGATTTTAAACATGGATGTTGGGCTGAAGAAAAGAATTTAAGATTGAATGGAAGCTGGATTGAAGACAATAATTCTTCTTAACATAGAAATTGGAATGAAGTCTTACCGCGTTCGAAAATTCCATACGTGCAAGTCGAACACCTTTTAATGGAAAACTCTCGAGCATTTATGGTCAAAAAACTTGGTGGAGCTGTGAGGATTGAAACTGATATAAGCTCTTCTTGTAAATAAACATCTTTATTAAGCTTAAACACTTGATCGCAGGCCTATGCAATTGGCAAACTGAACAGACCCTATTAAGGCCCTGTTCAATGTTCGATGTATAATCCTTGATGATAGGTCAAATTGATGAGTAGGCTAGCACTTTAATGAACAGTCCGTTGATGAGTCGTCCTCTGACGAGCAGTTCCTTGATGAATTTCCATTTGACGAAAAGTCCGCAAATCAAAATTTAATAGGCCTACTCATGGTCTCACACAGCACATTTCGGCTCAGCGGAGATTTAAACTCATTTTTGCTATTAACTTATTATTGACAATGATGAAACAATATTCCTATTGCATGTGTGTGAATCTCTAAAGTGTGGGTCCCCTGTTTGGCCGAACATGTTGAACATGCCTTAATCCGGCTCTGATTATAATATAATCAGAGATTATTCTGACACCCCTTTTTGCGATATATCTCCTTGAATCTGTCTACTTATGTAATCCTTACCTTTGGAGAATAGAGTAGAAACAGCGAAGCAGAAGGTGATGAGGGATATGGAGTAGAGTAGGAGGAAGACGAATGTGACGTCGGATGAGCTGTAGGCAATCGCTGGTCCGTTTTCTGATAATGAAACGTGGAAGGACATCGTGATAAAGATCACAGAGATGAACATAAGCAGCATGTATTTGGCGAACCACGAAGCCCAGTAGATCCACATACGCATCCCCATCAGCTTCATCGACTCCTGCGCATGGCGTTCACAAACAATCACACACTTACTTGAGTCATTCCGTTATATTAGAGCATTTTTAGAACTGATAAAATATTAGATGTGGGACCGGGCGTTGCACGGGAAATTTAGGGTTTTCGCCCACTCCCAAATCCGAAGGGGGCTATTTCAGAGATTACAAATCCTGGGCTAGCACGGTCCATCCACGGGGACATAAATGGCTCGGCGTCCATTCAAACTGGAGAGCGGTGAAGAAGAATCTCACCTGATCAAATGAAACATGGGTATTACTCTAGACAATACTCTTTCCTTCTCTACACATGATCTCTAATCTTTCTCGGTCCAGCTTCTATCATCTGCGACGTGTACTTGCCATTCGTCGATCTGTTCTTTTGTCATTTTTTCTTCTATGGTTCATGCCTTCATCTGTTCTCATATTGACTGCTGCAACTCATTACTCATTGGTTTACCAAAACTCAGTGGCTTCTATCCCTAAGCTTATACATGGCGGGCGCAACTTGAGCCCGGTGAAAAACAGGGGGAATCAGAAAAAGAGCCAAAGCTCATGTCGGTATGGGGGGACAGCCGGCCATGGAGTATTGGAGGGCAATGTTTAATCTAGACATCTCTAAGCGGGATGTTCCACATAAATTACTTCCCCCCCCCCATAGAACATTGTGCAAAATGGGTTTTAGTTACTATCTACATTTTTTCATCACAGGAACTGTTATAATTATATATGATCATGATACATTTGAAATTTATTTTAACATGATTAATATAAACAATATTTACTATTTTAATAATTTTGATAAATGACACTGTCATATTATAATGAATTGATTTAATGTTAATATTTGTACAAATACTACATTTGTACAACTGAATGCAGTGCTTAATCTACGCTTGGGGGGGGAATTCCTCAGGGATGAGAGTCCCCCAGAAAAATCGACAGGTTGTAGGCCCTACGCATGTAGGCTATAATATACGTATAATTTTCCCAGAAAAACTACATAATTATGCAACATTGCCCCCCCCCAATAAAAATCATACAGCTTTGAACATGTGAAGTTCCAATCTTACTTACTTAGTTACTTAGTCCTTCCCGTGCAGGTCTGCGCATTGGGCAACGCATTTGCGTTGTTTCTGTTGCGCGTGTTTCCCCCCCGGGTGGGTTGCAAGCCCACCGCGGAACCCTCCTCTTTTATCCTCGCTTGGGACAGGCTCAGGATATCCTAAGATACCCTGAGGCGGAGTTTTGATCAGTAGAAGAATTTGATTGCGAAGCAACGCAGTAGGCCTACTAAAAATAAAATCATCAGCTTGCTTTATGGGGAAGCAAATGCATGTTTCTGTGAGCAAAATTACGTGAAAGACAAAACGTCCTCAGAAAATTTTCTGTCAAAGGATTCGTCGGTATCGTGCTGAAATTATAAGCTTACATTCCTTGAAATCTTAAGCCTTTTTATCAGTACTGAAGTATTAGAGTGATTTTGTTATGATGATATCTTAATTTAAACTGAGCTACAGTTACAATAATTATGGAAACTTAAAAAGATTGTTATTATTGTTAAGTAAGGCCTGTGTGATTATTAAGTCTTAGACCACTTTTCAGCATTTCCTCCACTGAAACAGAAGAGTAATTTTTTGAGATAACAGCTGAAATTGCAAGAAATTTAAAAAATTTATTATGGGAACGAGCGCATCTCCTTCCAAAAACCCCTCCCGTCTCGGCGCTACGTGCTTTGGCGATCGTATGCTGGACGCTCGTCTGTGCCCCAGAAACCTTCATTCCGTAGAGGGGGGGGACTAGCTTTCATATTGCCGGAAGAGGGAAAGAATATAGATTGAGCCCGGTTGCTTAGGGGGGATAGAAGCCCCTGCCAAAACTTCGCCTTCCACCACTCCGATCGGTGCTCAGTGCATCTGCTCGCTTGATTGCCCGCCTCCCTCGTTTCTCTCACATTTCCACTTTTATGACTGAACACCATCACTGGCTTCCCTTAACTGCCCGGATTCAATATAAAATTCTTTTTTTACCTATAAGATGTTCCTGGGTCAAGCTCCTCGCTATGTCTGTGATCTCATAAGGCGTCCTATCTCAGCTACCACTGGTTCTCCGCTGTTTAGACCGTCATGACCTCCTTGTGCCATGGTCTCGGACTGCTACTGCCCAGCATCGTGCCTGTGCTTCTGTCGGCCCTTTGCTGTGGAATAGCCTCCCTACTACTATTCGCACTCAGATCTTATTTGGAAGCACTACTGTTTCTGCGCGTTTCCCTAAAACTTTTCTTTTTCCAAGGGGATCTTCGCACTGGGAGCGCCTCTGATTAGGTTGTGCTGTGAGTGGGGCTTTATAAATCCCGAAATATAATAGAATAATAGAATAATTATAATATATTATATGCAATTATATATAGGCATATTACAAATCTTCTTGTAAATGTATCAATAGTTGAAATGTGCGCAACGGCTGTACCTTGAACTTGTTTTCTTTTTCCAGTACAATTTCCTGGCAGATTGTTGGAGCAATCATGATGAAACCGAGCAAAAGGAACAAAGGAGAGGTTACTTTTGACATATCAATAACCTTATCTGTGTTGTATGGAGGATAAGGATATTGCTTCTGTTGAATCGCTACTTTCATCGCTGCTGGGTCGAAACTCTGGTTCACTTCGGCAATTAGACTCAAGTCAACGGCCACTTGAATCGCCAAAAATCCCCCGAACTTGTAATGGCCTGCAATGCAAGCACCTCCTCTTCAATGGCCACCGTCTCTACAATTTGACTTTTATTACCTTGACTACAGTAACTGCTGTGGGTCTCGACGGTGCAGTGGTGGCATCGTTGACTTGAAGCTGGAAGGTTCCAGGTTAGAATCCATCTCATGCCGCCGAGTAAGGACCTTGAGCATGTTCTTCACCTGCAATTGTTCGGGTGTTTCGGCGTGAAACTTCTATGCAGTGCCCGCACTGTACTTGGGAGCGCCTTCGAGTAGTGCGCTTAAAGGGGCGCTATAGAAATGGAGAACTAAATCAACTGCAGCTAATGCTACTAACTCCATTCCCATGTTCCAACTGGTCTTTAAATACGACTCGGGAAATAGGCGGCAAACTTATCTAGTAATAATTGTAATAATTATTTTTAAATTAAGGAGTCGCTTCTGATCAAAAGTACAAGGAAACAAAAGTACAATGAAACTAATATTAAGCAAAAGCAAAAAGCGACAATTTAAAAGCAAAGCTGAAAAGCTTAAAATGTACGACCACAAAGCAACGAAAAGAACTAACATCTTTTGTGGTCTCCTTTGGGTTCAGATTCAGAGGTTGGAGATGGTCCACCGAGCTGAAGCGCGACTATTGGCGGGTTCAACAAATCCGTCCGTGTATCCAAATAATACCAGAGGCCTTGCACTGGCTTCCTTTCAAGCAGCGCATCTCATTTAGGATTGCATCTTTGGTGTGGCTGTGCTTATCAGGCTGGGCACCCTCTTATCTGCGCGAGCTTTTCCTCCCCCTTTCCACTTGCATAGGTTGCCGCGCACTGTGCTCTGCTGTCCATGGTGATTTATTGGTTTCTTTCACTCGCGCTGCGACAATGCAGAGCCGTTCATTCTCTGTGGTTGATCCAACAACCTGGAAAGGGCTTATGCGACACCTCCCAGACTGTTCTCAGTTTTAAAAACCGTTAAAGACTATTTTTCGCTTGATCTCGGCCGGGAGCGCCTCTGAGTAGTTATATATCTTGAAGGGCGCTATATAAATTCTGATTGATTGATTGCTTGCTGAGTTCTCATACAAAAGTTCTAGTTTTAAATGATCATAGATAGATAGTCAAAGAATATACAATGCGATGAGTCATCATATACGAATTGACTACTGATATGCTCTTCCCCTTGGTCTGCCCCTGGTAAAGGTCGATCCTAAATGCTGCCGCCAGATTAATCGCACGCATTACGCGCTATTCTCACGTCCATGTTTGAGCAGCACCATTGGCTTCCTCTAACTGCGTGCATTACTTTCAAAATCCTGATCTTGGTCTCCAAAGCACAACAATAATATATCTCGCCGATGAAATTCAGTTTCCTCACATCGCCCGCTCCGGTCTTCGAATAGATAGTCTATGATCATCTAGCTCCTCATTATAGAACCGCTATAGCCTACATGTTGATGTAGCCTACAGCTATGCATGCCAATTGATGTACAGGACCGGTAAAGTTTTAAAATTACCCCCTCCTAAACATTACCCCCTGCAAACTGTAAATTGCATAAATCATCGCATTTATTGCACTAAAAATATCAGAAAAATCATCCCGCTTCTTGTTTTGGTCTAAAGATTTTCATTCCTCATCCCACTTCGTGGTTTGTGATCAATATTATTTTTCATCTGTAGAGTCTAACTAAAATACTAATCACCGCTGAAGTTACAATGGAGAAAACGGCTTCGAGGTTATTTTTTTCGGATCTAAAAATTGTTAACATACCACGAAGTAGGATGAGGGATGAAATCTTCAGACCAAAACAAGAAGCGGGATGATTTTTCTGATATTTTTAGTGCAATAGGGGGTAATGTTTAGGAGGGGTAATTTGAAACACTGTACAGTAAAAATACCTGAAAGGCTGCTCCACTCGTCCTGTGGCGTGTCAGTTTGAAGAGAAAAAATTTCGTCTGTTTGCCAGGAATAGTCTGATCGCAGACGGATTTTGTAGGTGATCTTGCTTGGAAGGCTGTCCGAAAAATCGAAGACGATTGCACCAGAAACGTTGTTGTTCGTCATCGCATACTTCACCAGCTCAGCTTCAGTCGCAAAGCCCAGATCTACAGAAAGCGAGATGAAGGGAATTTACCTTTTTTTCAACATCTCTGCCAATAATAATGGACGATGAAGGTTCGACATCACCTTACAACATCACCTTAGAATTTAATTCTATATAATTTTTTATAAATTAGGTATATATATTATATATGTATTCGTTTAATAAAAAAAAACAAGTGACACCCCACATGGGTACTTAAAGAGATAGAAGAGAGAGTAATGAAAGTGACATCTTTAGTTAGGGTAATTTCAAATGCAAAGACACTGATTAATTTTATGAGTTTGTTTGTATGTGCACTTGTTATAGCGCCGCCTCAAGCTCACTACTCAGACGCGTTCACGACTACAGCGCGGACACTACAGTGGATTACACCCCGAAACTTCCGAGCAATTGCGAGTGAAGGACTTGTACAAGGTCCCTACGCGGCGACTTGAGGTGGATTCGAACCTGCAACCCTCCGGCTGCAAAGCAACGAACATATATCCGCTACATTGGCGGCGCTAGGAGACTAGGGGGCTAAGCCCCCTAAAAAAGGGCCATCCATTTTTTCCCATGTAAAAATAAAATATTTGCACGATTAAACCCCTTTAGCCCCCAAAAAATGTAAACGTAAGGGGACGTAGCCTACGAGGTTTGGCAGACAGGGACAAGGACCGTTTTCCAAAATTTCGACAAAAATGACTTTTAAAAAGGTCATCAGAAATTTTGACGACTGAAATGGAAATTTTTCTTGAGATTTTGGCCGATGACTAAAAAAGGTCGTCAAAAATTTAGACGACTGAAATGGAAAATTAATCCGGAAATTCAGTCCCCTCCAAACGTAAATCCTGGCGCAGACACAGATCCACTAGGGTGGAGTGAAAAGTAATCTGAACGCAAGGCCGTAGCCAGAATTTTATTTCGGGGGGTGTTTCTTCAGTCTCCCGTCCGAAAAAACTGATGACCTCTTTCTAGTCATTTACTCCGACTTTCTTCTTACCATTTTCGCCTAATTTCATGTTTTTTCCATTATGTGCTAGTGAATGCATTCTATTATTTTTTAACATTTTTCATTTTGGAGGGTGTTTTCATGGGTTTTTTCATGGTTTTTACATCACGTGCTAGTAAATGGATTATATCGTTTTTCCATTTTCCATTTCAGGGGGTGTTCAAACACCCAAAACACCCCCCTAGCTACGGCCTTGTCTGAACGGAATTGTTCCGATACGTTGCCTTTTTGTATAGTTAGTTATTGTGCAAAATATTTCTTTAAAATTCGCTCTCTAAGATGCGACACTCCAAGCTTTATAATTTTAACAATAATTATTTTAAAACAATTTACCTTGTAATGTTTTTGAAAATGTTAGTGTTTTAAATGAAGTAAATTATTGTATGTCGACAATGTTAAGCAGCAAACACTCAACTAAACATTAAACACACGAATCCCAGGAGTTCAACAATAATTATACTCATTATATGGTGTGTGTATATTTTTGGGGTTCGTGTAGTTATGAGTGTAGTTGCGCTGAAAGTGGCAGTTACTACTGCAACTCCATTTCCCTAAACCTTGAATCCCCTTACCTGAAGCGTCTAATAAAACTCATCCAGTATTATAATCAGCCAGAGCCGTCACCCGAACCCCCGAACACCATCACGTCATCCAACTTCTGAAATTGTTCAAGAATTTGAAGGTGGAAGATCTATAATTGTGGGGCGCAGTGGTGCAGTGGTGGGTTCGCTGCCATTGAACCGGATGGTTCCAGGTTCCAATCCACCTCAAGCCGCCGAGAAGGGACCTTGAGCAAGTCATTCACTCGCATTTGCTCGTGCGCTTCGTAATGAAATTCCATTGCAATGTCCGCCATGTAGTCGAGGGCGTCTCTGAGTAGTGGTATCTTCGTGACCATTCAGTCAATCCCCTCCACCCTATCATCTGCCTGTCTCACTCTTTCGAGATCTCCGATCACGAGTTATCTCAATTTCTTCAACCGAACCATATCAAATACTGCACCACCCCTCTGGAACGGTTTGCCTTCTAGATTCCTATCTTTTTCTGTTCGTCCTCCATCCTTTCCTGTCACCCACCATCGCCTTCCTCATGTTCCTCTATCTATCACTCCCGGGGCTTTCCTTTCTAAACTAAAGTCTCACCTCTCTAGATAAGCCTACTCCTACCCCGACACACCTGATCTTCTATCTTCAAATTATTCTTCACCTAACCATTGGTAACCGGGCTACGACCTTCTTCGGACAACTCTTTTGGACAACCCTTCGGACTAGACAGTAGACACAGCGCTCGTAAAAAAGATGGTGGCCTGCGCTTGACTTTTGAGTGGCGCTTTAGAAATTTAGGATTACGATTCTGATCACGATACTAGATAAATATACTACTAATAATAATAATCTTCTTTAATGACTCAATCTGACAAACCGCAGAATGATTACAGGTACAGGTTATACGAAATACGGCCCACTATAGCACGACACGCAGGTCGGCTTTACAGTAGTGGGTTCGGTAACTTAACTAATAGCCTAAGTGCTGGATCACTCCTGGTTCGACCAAGCCAGACGTGGGAGGTGCAATCTTATTTTCAGCAGAACCTGAGTCAAACAACACAACAGCAAAGCGCCAATGGCAGCTAACAGAAACTCTAATAAATTAATGCCCTGAGCGAGGCTTGAACCCGGGTCGCGATAATGACTACTCAGTTTATCGACCAGAGCTCTCTCAACTGAGCGGCGGACTCGAGTGAACAAATTGATTGCAACTTAGGCGCGGCATGAAAACGTATGCGGACCTTTCATGTAGGCTACGCACGTTACAGATAAATAAAAAAATCCTTAAATTGTAACACCGCAAGGACGTAATTCTTATGTTTGATGTGGATGGTCTTAACATTGCAAAACGAGAGGCAGCACGCGAAAGGAACAACTAGGCGTAATGCGCTCGGTGTACTTGTACTCGGACAACGCAGTTCGCAAAAACATGACATTGTCATGAGACTTATCCAATTGCCATTGTAATTACATGTCTACTTTAGCACGCGGTATATGAATTAGTCGTACCTGAAATCTCGGCGCCCGATAGGTTTGTCGCTCTACTCACAATTTTCGTCACGAGGTTTGTTTTAGGCGCATAGGCGATCGTATTCGAATGCCTCCGGGATCCTCTGAAGTTCAGGTCAACAGGGGAAACGCGGTATACCGTTGCCCGTGACATTAAATTTGCACCGGGACTGCCTGCGTATCGTATGAGAACGTTCCACGTAGCAACGAAGATTGGAAGTAGAATGAGGAAGACAGTCTTGACGGTCTTCTTCTTCTGCAACAACCAGTTCTTCCAGAGCAGCAACCAGAACTGTCTCCACTTCCTGTAACACAACAATATTCGGTGACCGGACAAAATGGTAGCGGACAAAATGGTACGGACAAAATGGTATGGATGAAATGAAAGTTGGATTAGTGAATTTTTATATATGAAATAGAAACTGGATTAATGAAAAGACGCCTGTGAAATGGAAGCTGGATGAAGGCTCCGCATGGATATTTTTATATATGAAATGTAAGCTGGCTGGATTGATGAAAAATAACGCTTTAGATATAAAAGCTGTATCGCGGTATTTTCATAGCTGAAATAGAAGCTGGATTAATGAAAGATGCATTACCCTCACGACGCATAACCAGACCCTAGCCGACCCTCACGACGCATAACCTGACCCTAACAGATTGGAAATTCCCAATGTTATAAACATCGGTCCCGGATGCTTATTAGCATTCTCTAGGCGATTTCGTAAGCCGGCTATAGAGGAATACAATGATTACATTGTGGAAGACGCGAAGACCATATAGGGGGGAGAAGGTTGTGGAGTACAATTTCTGACCATCCCTTTCTAAACTGTCAACAACACGTGCGCGTCGGCAGGCTCTCACGATTTTACACGAATTGCAATGTAAAACGTTTCAAATTTCTTACAAATAATTACCCTACGTATGGAGGAACATTTGGACAGGTAATTATGTGTCACTTTATGGCTCTTTATAGGTAAATTTAAGCATGGTGTCGTTCGCGTATAGGGTAAGGTTTCGCGTCGTGAGGGTCGGTTAGGGTTAGTGTTAGGGTTAGTGTCGTCATTAGATTCTTCAGATTTTTGCGTCGTCAGGGTCGGTTAGGCTTAGTATTAGGGTTAGTGTCGTCATTAGATTCTTAAGATTTTTCCGTTGGTTCTTTAGCAGTTGTTGGTGAAGCTAATAGCCTACAGCTTCACCAATAACTGCTAACATCAACTACCTTCTCCCCCCTATGGTCTTCGCTTCTTCCACAATGTAATCATTCTATTCCTCTAACCGGCTTACGAAATCGCCTAGAGAATGCTAATATGCGTCCCGGATACTATAGTTTCGCCCGTGGGGTCTTTATAGAAGACGAAATGCATCGATAATATCGAAACATTGTGAACAATGAAGATTGGCTGAGCGAGTTGAGGCAAAGGAATAGCATATCTTAAGAATGCTGTAACTTCATCAATCAAAATGATGGAAGTTTGCTTTAAAGTTAATTTGAAAAAAACATACGCATTTCCTCCTTGTTTCTGCGCGGCTTCACTCGATTCTGACATAGCGGTGAAAAAACTATCAAAGACAAGTAATTAATTATAGTCCTGTGTATCAGCATCAAAGTCGAATTCTACCATTTGAACTACGCATAATAATTATTATGAACTTTATCCTTTTTTGACGGTTTGTGGCCAGAGTTTTATGACGTAATTTCTTTCTTAGATTATCATGGCCTTATGACGTCATTTCTGTATTTACACGTTTTGATAACCAGCAGTCAATTATAGACACAATCGCGTAATTAAGTATAGGGCCTATATATATATTCGTTTAATTCTTGAAAAAAGAGCAGGTTGACACACCGCAGCCTGGTACATAGTGACATTAAGAGATACAAATAAAGTGTATGTTGTAAAGTAGCCTAGCTGACGCATGCAATCGCTGCAGCTTATGCAACAACATCTGTTACAGATGATAAACACAACATAACACAACATTTTGTTCGGCAACCAATATACCAATATGCTATTCTTCATCGAAACAATCCGGTAGACCGAGCACAACCGGTTACAGTGTGCAGTTATGCAATTGAAACAATTCACAAGAACGCCAATTTCAGAAGACATAAAATTCTTAACTGCTAATGCGATAATGCAGAACCGTTCGTTCTCTGCGGTTGGTCCAACAACCTGGAATGGGATTCCCTTGACTATGCGGCACCTCCCAAACTATTCTCAATTTCACAAACTGTTGAAGACTGGGTTTTTCGATTGATCTCTGCCGGGAGCGCCTCTGAGAAGCTACCTTGAATGGGAGCTATTTAAATTCTGATTGATTGGTTGATTGATTGATTGACAGAACAGACAACCTGCAATACAAGACGCTAATGGCAACCTACAGATCACGTGCACCATATTTATGAATAATTATCAACTACAACTACTATAATGATGGCCAATCATCATGCTCAAAGTATCAATAGATGAATGATAGAGAATAAATTACTCTTACCCTAGACCTTACCTTAGTCCCTCCACGTGCTGTGCGCACATTGGGCGATGCAGGTCTTCCATCCTTCTCTGTCTTGCGCAGCACCGGCAATCCGGCATCCTCCTCCCACGTCAATCCTCCGTCCGTGAGGTCCTTTGAGATGGTGTCCTTCAAGTTCTTTCTTGGTCTTCCCCTCTTTCTTTTCCACCCACTTGGGACCCAGTCCATTGCCTGCTTCGGGATTCTATCCTCGTCCATGCGGTGCAAATGTCCCAGCCAGCGTAGTCGTGTCCTCTATAAATTACCAGGTCTAAACTAATTTTCAGCCAGAAAGTATTAGCCTACGGATGACACGGGTATGCAACTATGCATCAGTAAGGTAATATATTTGGAACGTAAATGGTGTTTTAAATAGAAAATATTGAAATAAATTGTTTGCGATTGCTAATTTAGTATGGGCTTTTCCCGGGATGATATCCGATATCATAGGAGCGCTATGCCGAAACATGAAAGAAATCCAAGTAGCTGCAAGAAGAATATCTGCCCGTTCCAGATGTTCAAAACTGAGAACTGTAGATTCATCTAATAGCCCTTATATTTTCTCTGCTGGATAGTTTCTAACTTATCTGCTACATGCATGGGGTTGGAATAAACAGTGCCAATCTCGATACAAGATTCAATTGTTTTAGATATATTTCAGGTCATTTTGTTGAGCATTGAGAGCTAAAATCGGGATAAGACGCGACCGAAACTCCAACTATTTTTCGGAGGTGCTATCCTAATGCTAAGAGAAGGGCACCAGCTTATTCACGAGCGATGCGACATTTCGGAGTGGTTCCACGTAGTTTCATGTTTTGTTGGAGATTCGAGTGTGGTTGGCGCGCAGACCAGAGAAACACAGAGCAGCTGTTGTTGGCGGTGCCGCTGAGGACAAGAATGCGTCGCAGATGGTAGCAGTGAAGAGCGTAAGATTGGATAGCAATTATTGAGCTATTTTCAGAAAATTGACAGAACTGTCCAGAGTGAGGCCTAAGTCACGTACACGAGTAGATTTTCCCGGTGGAAGCATATAATCAAGTTTTTTATTTGCTAATCTAGAAGAGACTGCAGTGTGAAACGAAGGGAGGCGATGTTGGTCGAGAAAATTGAACAGAGTATGTCAGCCATTATAGAGGAGGATGGAATAGAGTATGACAGTGTGGGAGGGAGATTTCCGATGATGAAGAGAGTTGACAGCTCTCCACAGATGTCTAAGAGTCGGAGTGATATTTCTCATTGGTAACAGAGATGAGTTTATGGTATTTGTCTTATGCTAATTTGAGATTGGAGATGTCGCTTGCTCTGGTTGTGGAGTCGATGGAACCCTGGTAGATGCGCTGAAGACACCTACGTAGCCTAAGGCTTTTATAAGCCTGAAGGCTTGGGGTTGGATGTGATCCAAGATTAATGGCATGCGAGCTGGGTTTGGTGACGAGTGGTGCGTGAATGTCAGGGAAGACGGAAAGAGTGGAATTGAAACAAGACAGAAGGTCATCAAGGGAAGAAGGAGAATTAAGAACAGGTTGAGAGCTGAGAATATTTTTTATTAAGACCTTAGAGTCAATGGACCCTTTGCGACGGAAAGAATGAGTGGAAGGAGGGCCTGAGCAAAGTTCTTAATTACAAGGTCTGCCATGATGAGGTAATGGCCAATTATGCTGAGAGCTGCAGAGTGTGTTCGCATGCAAATTTGGGAATAATAAGGATTTGTTGGCAGTAATGGCAAGGTCGATGGTGTGATTCTTGATGTAGGTCGGGAAGCTAACATATTTGATTAGAATGATTGACTGATGACAGAAGGTTCAGAAAGTCAGTTGAAAGAAAGTCACAGGGATGGGTCGACATGGATATTAAAATCTCCATTGAGTAAGAATTAGTTGGTAGTGGCAGCAGGGGTGTCACGACAACTGGTCTACAGATAACACGTCTAACGACAACTGGTCTACAGAAAACTAGTCCAGCGCTTGAGAAATGGACGTTGGATGAAAGTTATTTACATGTGAAATGGAGGCTGAATGGAAGAAGAAACGCAAGAGAAATGGAAACTGTATGAAGGTTCTTTCACAGGTGAAATAGAAGCTGGATTGATGAAGAAACGCAAGAAAAATGAAAGTTGGATGTTTTATATCTCAAGTAGAAGCTGGATTGACGAAAATAACGGGCTAAAATTAGAAGCTGGATGAAGGCATTATTAGATCTGAAATAGAAGCTGGATGCATGTTGAAATAAAAGAATGAAAATCATCAATCCAGCTTCCATTGAAGCTAGAAAACCATTTAGCGGTTTTTCATAAATCCAGCTTCTATTTAATCCTTTAACAGTTTGCCCCGAGAATATTCGCTGGAAACGGGCTTAAAATTTAAAAATGAATCGGTGTAAAGGTTTCAAATTACCCCCTCCTAAACATTACCCCCCGGTAACTTGAAAGCGGTTTGAGATTACCCCGGGGTAATCTGAAACCGGTTTCATCCTACCGCCTACGGTTTCAGGTTACCCCCAGTGAAAGCGTTGTTTTCGTCAATCCAGTTTCTATTTCACCTACATATTGGGAATAGAAGGTTGAATGATTCTTCGGTTTTGAGTTTGTGTGTAGCCTACATGAAAGTTAGAGAGGTCGCCATATTGGGAAGTGACGCTTGTGTGTTTCTGTCGTTTTTGAACTTGTCCGAACATGAAAGTTAGAAAGAACACCATTATAGGGAATAGATGGGTGGGTGTCACTGTGTGATTCTTCGGTTTTGAGTTTTTGTGTGTGCCCGAAAGTTAGATAGGTCACCATATTGGGAATAGAAGGTTGAGCGATTCTTCGATTTTTGAGTTTGTCTGTAGGCCTAGGCTACATGAAAGTTAGAAAATGACGCCATATTGGGAAGTGAAAGTTGCACGATACTTCGGTTTTGGACTTGGCCGAACATAGAAGTTAGGATGCCGAGAAGTGGAAGCCAGTGCAGTTTGCAGAATGACTAAGAATGCTTCCATGATTCATTTCCGGCTGCGGTGGGACTTGTAGTGCTAATTAGGGTTCAGAGCGAGGTTTTGAAGATTACGTGAATGGTGGGAGGGTGCCGAGAAGTGGAAGCCAGTACAGCTCCCAGAATGCCCTGCGATGCTTTCGATGAGTCATTTCCGGTTGGAGTGGGGCTTGCGCTGATAATTATGGTTCGATAATTGCTCTAATTGATAAAATTCTAATTATTATTAATTAATGTAGTATAATTACTATACCCATATTATATATCCTAATGAGCCTGACCAAAATTAATATGACTTAATTAATATGCCCTAATTAATATGACCTAATTAAGGTGACCTTGAACGACAGCGTCATGCTTTATTTCAGACAAACTTTTTAGAGTCTTTTAGATTATAGAGTTCAAGTCAGCATAGATCCATAGATACATTGTGAACTTGTTTTTTTCTGTACCGTGACTGTTAATCATTTTTCGCTTTGCGCTAGAGAGTGACATGGGAGTTGTTAGTTATCAGAGTAACCCTGATATACCCGCAGGTATGAATTTTGAAGGCAGTAGGTCTAATACTGTGATAATTGTACAGTATGCCGGAAAATTAAAATCTGAGGGAAGGCCTACTCCCGCAGTTATGATAACAAAGTTCACAATTTTGTTTTATTAAACGATTTATAACGTATTTCTTCAATAAAATAGTTTTAAATCTTTTCAGCTTAAAATGTTGCCATTTTGCAACATGGAAATTTTAAAAAAATTCTGATGACGAGGGGCACATCCACTGCCCTCTCTATACTCTACACTACGCGTCTCGACGAACAGTGTTTAATCTAGTCCCCCTCCTCTGGGGGGGAATTGAGGTTTCTGGGGGGGGAAACAATTGAGCGTCCGAAGGACGCTCGTGAGGCGCGTAGCGCCGAGACCTAAAGGGGGAGGGGTATGGGGAGGGGGATGTGCCCCCTCCCCATCAGAAAATTTTTGAATTTCCACATTGCAATGGTAGCATTTTAAGGTGTCATCTTAAAAAAAATAGCTGTCCTTTTTCAGTGCCCCATCAGAAACTTTTTGAATTTCCACCTTGCAATGGCAGCATTTTAAGGTGTCATCTTAACAAAATTGCTGTACTTTTTCAGTGCCCCATCAGAAACTTTTTGAACTTTTACATTGCAATGGTAGCATTTTAAGGTGTCATCTTAACAAAATAGCTGTACTTTTTCAGTGCCCCATCAGAAACTTTTTGAACTTTTACATTGCAATGGCAGCATTTTAAGGTGTCATCTTAACAAACTAGCCGTTCTTTTTCAGTGCCCCATCAGAAACTTTTTGAATTTCCACCTTGCAATGGCAGCATTTTAAGGTGTCATCTTAACAAAATCAACTTTTTAATAAAAAGAAATTTTCGAATTTCCACATTTCAATGGCAGCATTTTAAGGTGTCATCTTAAAAAGCTGTACTTTTTTAGTGCTTATAAGAGTGACCCAAGTCTTGAATAAATATACGCAATACTTTAAAAAAAATTTGGGGAGTTTCCACACTCTTATGTTATCCTTTCAAGATGCCATTTTTGCAAAATAACTTTGTTATTTCATTACTGATAAAAAGTGTTTTAGGATTTCAATATATATATATATTTTTATATATATATATTATATAATTAAAATTACAATAAAAATTTCTTTATGTATCGAGTTCAGCAGCTCAGTTCTGCTGTTGCTGGGTTATTCTAATGAATAACTGCAGACATGATTATATAAACTGACTTTTAAGCACTATTATAATAATCAGCTTACCCCTGTTTCCCAATATGGTCCTGAATTAATGACCAAGATACACTTTCCGAAATCATATGGTACACAAATCAACAACTAATAAACTACTGGCACCAAAATCTGGAAGCCACAATATACCGGTAGTAATGATGTTGTTTTACTAGGTGTTCAAATAATAGAACCAAAACATTTTGAAATTTGACAGTTTAAAATTTGAAGGATAGCACTGGAGAGAAGCCATTCAGTTGTACAAAAATAGTATTTGTACAAATTTAACCGTAAGTTTTACTCATTTTAGCCGGATTGTGTCATATATTATATTAGTAAAAAATTAATATTATGGTATATTATTATAACAGTTCACGTAATGCGATGATGTAAACAACAACTAAAAACTATTATCATTTTGACGCATTATTCTGGAGGGATGTCATCTCTGTTTTTAGTTAGGAAAAATAGTGTTTATACAAATATATACAGTAAGTTATACTCATTGCAACATGATAGTATCATATATTATAGTAGTAAATGATGTCATTATAATCATACAATAGTAAATAATATCACGGGATATTATAACACTTCATGTAAAACAATGATGAAAACAGCAACTAAAAAACAATATCATTTTGTGAAATTTTTCTGGGGGGGGAATGTCAATCCTGGGGGGGGAACTTTCCCCCCCCCCAGAGACGTCTAGATTAAACACTGCTCGACGAACGTCCGCCGGACCCTCGTACCCCCCCTCCCCAGAAGTCTTGATTTGCCCACAGAGGATGATGTGGACTAGATTAAACACTGGAAGACTGGCAAATACGGAAATTACGGAGACGGGATGGTAGTGTATACATGGGTTAAAATATGAAGTACAGGTCAGATAGAGTCTACATTTCTGTTCCCGTGTCACTCTCTAGTGCTAGTATGAAAATACGAATGTTAGTCTTCTTCATATTTGCATGCACATGCGGAGCTACCGGTAGAGCAGTCGCAAACCAAAGGGATGCAGCAATCGTCTGGTGCATTGCAAGTATGGTTTTCATCGAAACAGGATGCTCTATTCAATGAGTTCACGAACCTTCAAAATAATGTAAACAACAAAAACAGAGATTGATCGAGGAGCACATTCACAGGCTCACTTATTGAAGAATTGACAAACTGACTGACTGACCGACTGGCTGACTGACTGGCTGTCTGTCTGGCTGACTCACAGAAAGACTGACTGACCGACCGACTGACCGACTGACTGACTGACTGACTGACTGACTGACTGACTGACTGACTGACTGACTGACTGACTGACTGACTGACTGATTGACTGACTGTATGTTCTATATGTATTCGTTTTATTGAGACAATAACCGGTCGACACAACGCGACAGTTAACGAGCACAAAAAGAGCAGCGGATAAAGCTAATAAACGTTTTATACAGCATCCGTGTTTTTATTGTTTTTACTGGATAGTTCAAATAGATGCGGCCTATTTCGAAGATAATTATACTGTATGTGCCACGATGATGGCTTTGTAGAGGGCAGCATTAGCAGCCTCAGTCATAATGTCTGCTTTTCGGGAATCGAAGAGATAATTATATCCAGCTCTTCTGACGATTCCCAAGAACCTTTGATGCGGTCGACCTCACCAGCTCTCAGCAGTCAACGCCAGGCTGGAGAGAGGCGTACAGCAGACGTGCAACAGTGGTCGCTTGTGTAATGACGTGTAAAGCCGGTCAGGCAGTAGGCATTTCATATGGACAGGCAGCAAGCGCAGAGCGAAGATTTGGAAGGCACATGAGCCTAGAGTTTTGCAAACAAGCTCCGAGACAAATTTTGATTTCTTAGCGTGAAATAGGAGGCATGGCCGTATTGGCCCATTGATCCGCCACTGGGTAGGGCCTAATGCCACAGGCGCATACTTCACTTTCTTAGACATGGTGTAGCGGGGAGCCTAGTGGCCAGTACTAGTCTTGGTCTATTGCTCTCCTGTTTCCCCACAACTATTACCATACTCCGGACCCTTGGGAGACCTTAATAATGAACGGTCAAGTCTGTGGGTTCGTGGGTTCTTGGGGGCGGGGGCGATTATCCCCCGAGCCCTTAAAACTTCCGCCCATGATGCTGCCAGCATAAAACCATAGAGACATCACTATTTTCCTCACTTCACGAGTCTACTATTGCGAGAAAGAAATTCTTTATAAGTTTTGTCTACTAATTTCGTAAACGTAGCCTACCTCTTGGCTCGCGTCGGTTTGTCAAGTTCTTCTTCAGTCAAGAGTGAATTCCATTTTGATTCTGTGGACATCACAGACAAATTATTATTCTACCGACTCAATAGGATAGAAAGGCATTGCGACAAGTTCCATACCGTGTATAAGTGATACGAATGGAAACGCAGCATCCTTAATCCACTGATTAGATAATAATAGTAGGCCTAGGCCATAATTATAAGCTTATAGACTATCCTACACCTTGCTTCCATTCGCCATGATTGACTCTCACATCAACACCAACACAAATAGTTAATCGGGATATAAATTTCATTTAATTGACACACAGAAACTAACCGTACTGTTACTGTAATTTTGTACAACATTGACGCAGGTCAATGAGACAACAAAAGAAAGTTAAAATAAATCTGCTTAATGCTTGCAATAGAATTCTTTTGGCACATTACCCAGTTAATAGGCTACACGAAGATAATGCACGAAATGTGTCAGTGATATTGAGCCGATAGAATAGATTAGGCCTAAGCGGCACGCATATACCCGAATCCCAAGCCTTATAGCATCGTAAAATTATTTAAAACATGTTTTAGTCATTTTTTCATCGCTCATCCAACTTCTAATTCTACTATGTCACAGTTCCGCTATTCGTCCAAATTCTACTTCAACTAAAAATATTTTTATCGTTCATCCAGTCTCTAGTTTCACAGTTACAATTTAGCATAAAACCATGATTTCGTCGCTCATCCAACTTCTACTTCTGTTAATTAAAATGCTCATCCAGCTTCTAATGATACTGCAATATGTCAGCAGTAATATCATGTTTTCATCGTTCATCCAACTTCCAGTTTACGGAAATAAAATATCTCTGAAGTGCTATAAGGCTTGGGATTCGGGTATATGCAAGCGGTACAGGGCGATATAACAAGTCGTCAACAAGTAGCGAACTATGAGGCAAACGAAAAGGTACCACGCTTATAGCTTCTTATTATCATTGTAAACATTCTGCATAATGTCCTATGTTTTCATACTTGTGTAGCCAAGATACACTCTAAAAATCAAAAGCAATGTGTTACACATTTTGAAAACTAGAAATGTCTGCTCACTGTCTGTCTTCAATGGATCCGTCAGCAAGCCTTGGACTAAGGCAACTTGCAGAATGCTGACCAATAGCAGGATGAAGACAATTTTCATCTTCATGCAATACAATCAGATACGTTAGGTTAGAAATTCAGTTCTGAAAGTTACAGTATTCTATCCTGTGGAGTCAGTCCCTTGCATTCTTGCCTGTGTGACTACTTGAATATGGACACACACATTATGAATGAGAATTAGTTATTGGAACGTGTCCCACCCAGCTGATTTTCTTCACTTTTCGTCTTCTTTTAATTCTAACTTGGATTAAAATCTCGCGGGTGAGGGTGTCAGCCACTCGTATCCTTTGTCTCTATAATTATGTTTCTATGACCAACGTCGTCCGGTTTCAATTTTCTCCACTCTTCTCCAGGTCCACATTCCGAAAGTCTTTTTATATTAGTCCATGGTAGGCTACATTCAATGCCACGCATAGACTATATTATGCTTACACATGATATAAGTCAGTGATATTTTCATTAACGTTAAGTGAAATTAGAACTGAAAATATTTATTTCCGTTAAGTATAACTGTAACTGTAACTGAAATTATTTTAAGAACGAAAACTGAAATAGAACAGAAACTAAGCACACTGAACGAAAATTTGAAAACAAACGAAAATATATATAATATTTATGTAGCGTACATTACATAAGGAAGTATACCTGAAATTATAATCCTAAACAAACTGAAATGAGAACTGGAATTATTTTGAAAACTGAATTAGAAGCATAACCGAAACTTTTTGAAGAACTGTAACTGAATTGGAGTTGAAATTGAGGCTGTCCGAACTGAATAGAATTAGTAAAAGGAAAATTAATTCCTGAAGTAAAATATCACTGTATACAGTTAGGCCTACGGTACGCTGAAGGGATGCTATATTGGTTGATTTTTCTGATGTATAAATTTAAGCCAAGCCAGAATAAAACGAGCGGTAACTTGTAAGGAGATGAGCAAATAATTTGACAAAGCGATGTAAGACCAAGAACAACGTCAAGCAATAAGTGAAATAATATACCTTATAATTGTAGTCGAGATTCTGTTCTTGTCTTGGTCTCTGTCAGAACTTCGAAGCAGCTGCTTCTGTCTCACCACAAGTCTGAAGAACCGGGAATGACCGTTGACTGTCGTTCAAAATTAAAGACTTATATTGATACTGGTAGCAACAAAAATTCTTTTGCAATTTCAGTGAACAGAAGTAGATTATATCTTGCAGTGCACCCTTAATAGGCCTAAATATCCAAAAGATTAGTTTTATTCAGATAAGATCGTATATTTACGAAAAAATTACCTTAGTCTGTGTCAGGATTGTTCTGGCAGAGGTGGGTACATACTTATTTTTCTGTTGTGATATACGTGTAATAATAGCAGGTGAACAGTGTCGAGATAGGTATGATGGTGACTGGACGGATAAATGGAAGAACACAACGAGAAGATATAATATACTTTATTGAAAAGATTTAACGTTGTTATTTCTTTAAATACGACGGGGAAAACTCCTCACATTTGGTGCCGTGACCAGGATATTGTCCGAGACAGACCAGGATTAAGGTCATCGGGATATTCGGGGAGACTGTGGTTTTCGTCTCGGCGTGAATTCATTTTTCTGCGTAGAAGGTGACACGGTGAAGGTCATCGGGATATTCGGAGAGACTGTGGTTTTCGTCTCGTCGTGAATTCATTTTTCCTGCGTGGAATGTTATACGGTGAAGGTCATCGGGATATTCGGAGAAACTGTGGTGTTTTCGTCTCGTCGTGAATTCGTTTTCCTGTGTTGAACGTTACACGGTGAAGGTCATCGGGATATTCGGAGAGACTGTGGTTTTCGTCTCGTCGGGAATTCATTTTCCTGTGTTGAACGTTATACGGTGAAGGTCATCGGGATATTCGGACGAACTGGGGTGTTGTGTCAGCGCCTCGTCTGGAAGTCATTTTCCTGCGTTGGACACCAGACCGCTCCCGTCCTCTGAAGTTCACAGAGTAAGCGGCCTACCAGCTCACACAGTAAACCAGTCCGCAGGGCTGGAATTTAAACCTTCCTCGCCATCGTCTTCCGATATGCGGGAGAATAAATTCGCCACACCGACCGTTGCACACCGAAGTGTGGATTCAGGCTATCCTCTGACGACGCAGCTGTAGCTCTGGTTGTGGGTCGGGTTCAACATTTCTGGTCCCTTTGGCGAACTTTTCATGAGTGGACAGTGAAGAGTTAAGGAACTATATTGCAACCAAGTCAAGTGTTGTGGTGTCAAGGACATTGGAGTCAACGTTTCTACACCATTGTGCCTATCTACACCATTTCTACGCCATCTGGATTCGGAAGCAAGGACAATATCTAAGGATTTTTCCTGGAGGGTATCATTGGTTCTTGTCTTGTTCTGTCATTAGTTTTTGTGTGTCTATTAACACAACATGGAAGAAGAACGTGAGAAACTGAAGTTTTTTAGTGCAGATGCATTAATTGGTTTGTTAGTTAAAGCTGGTTCAGATGTGGACACCATTGTAACTTTAAACAAGGAACAGCTTATTGAATTGTGTTTGGTGGCAAAGGGTTTAAAGGAAGGTGTTTTACCTAAGAAAGGGGTAAAAGAGGTGACAATGGTGGAGATGATGCAGATGCTGATGGACAGAGAAGAACGACAGAGGGAAATTATGATGGAACGAGATGAAAGGCACAGAAAAGAACAGAGGGAAATTATGATGGAGCAGAGGGAAATTATGATGGAACGTGAGGAACAGGTGAAGAAAGAACAGAGGGAGAGTAGGATGGAATATGAAGAACAGGTGAGGAGAGAACAGAATGAAAGAGAGGAAAGACAGAGAGAATTTATATGTGCACAGGAAGAAGAAATAAGGAGAGAGCAAAGAGAGTGGCAGACAAAACTGTTGGATAGTCAAATTCACAGTCAAGAAAAGATTAGAGAGGAAGCAAAGAGAGAACGGGATAGAAAGACAAGAGAAGAAGAGGCTATGGGAACTAAAATTAAGAAATTTGGGGACATTTTGAAAAACGTGTTGCCTAAAATGCCTACTGAGGATGTTGAGTTGCCGTTGTATCTTGAATCAGTAGAGAGTATGTTTGCTATATACCAAGTGCCTGATGATTTGAAATGTGCTTTGCTTATGCCTTTCTTCTCTGAAAAAGCTAAGAAGTTAATTCGAAGGTTACCTGTGGATCAATTGACTTCATATGCAAAATTAAAGGTGGCCTTGCTACGTGAATTTCGGTTGACCCCGCAGCAATATAAGGGTCAGTTCACTAAGGCAGAAAAACTGGCAAACGAGTCATGGATGCAATTTGCGACCAGACTTCGCACTTATCTCAGGTTTTATCTGGAATCTAGGGAAGTTGATAATTTTCAAAAGATTCAAGATTTGTGGGTGGCAGATAAGATGAAGGAGTGCATGCCATTTGTTTTACGGTCTCATGTGATTGCTAAAGAAAGTGATAGCTGGATTGAGCCCATCAAGTTAGCCGAACTTTCGGACATTTTTTCGATTAACTTGTCTGAGGGCCAAAATGTAAAGGAAATTGGGTTTAAATTTCCACCGAAGTTCGGGGAAGGCAGGTCTTTTCAGAATTATCAGAGGGATGGCAAAGGGGTGGAGAAGAGACCCCAGTTCAAGAAGTTTAATTCTTTGGGGAGGAACAAGGGACAGGGAACCATGAAATTTGAGAAGCCAAAATGTTTCATTTGTTTATCGGAACATCATTTCAAAGCAAATTGTCCCAGAAATAAAACCAAGGTAAATCCCGGGGTAGCAAGGGTTAACCAGGTTGAGGTTGAAGGTGAGGTCAAGGAAGCAGGTGTATGTTTGGTCAAGGTTGAACCGGACAATACAGGAGAATGGTATGAAGGGAAAGGGTTTTGTAATTCTTGGGAGATGGAATATGGACCGTATGATTACTGTAGAGAAACAGAGTATTGTCTCGAGGACAAAGCTATTGAGCTTCAGAAGGTCAGAAGAGATAAGAAGGGTGAGGAAGAGGTTGTAGTAGATTTGAATTCATTGTTTGAATGTAGTGCTTTTAATATATCTGCTGGGAATGCTGTGGCAGTTAGTTCAGGTGTAACTTTGTCAAGTATACCACGTGTAAAGTTACAGATTGGTAAATCTGCTTGCACGGCGTTATTGGATTCGGGCAGTGAGATCACTGTTGTTAACAAGAGGATGTTACCTAATGTAGGTGAAGGCAGTCAACCTTTGGGGAAAATTAAATTGAGGGGTGCTTTTGGGGTTCCAAGTGAAGCTAACCTAATGAATTTACCCTGCATGCTGGTTCCTGATGAAGGACATTCTAAGGTGTCAGTGTTACTGACATGTGCAGTGACTGATGATCTAATGTTAGATACGGAATGTCTTTTAACGTTAGATGATTATAAGGCATTAACACAGAATGACGGATTAAATGGCCTTGAAATTGAAATTGACGAAGGACAGACATTAGAGGGAGGGGTTGACTCCCAATCATTAGAAGAGGAATGTAATGCTGTGTGTGTGAAAAATGTGTTACAGGTTGAAGGTACAAGTGGAGGTGGAACTTCAGCAGGAGAGGAAGATGCTGAGGGTTTGTTTACGATGGACAGTTCAGATGGGATCGAGCAAAGAACGGAGGTGTCTGATTGTGTTGATGAAACTCCACTGTTAGTCAAAGCGGCGGAGCAGTTGAGGAAGGAACAATTGGCCGATGATGGACTTAAGGAGTGGTGGGAAAAAGGTAAGAATAACGAGGGTGGTTATTCTATCAGAGCAGTGGATGGAGTGTTATTCCATAAAGATAGTGTTGGAGGACAGAGTGTTCAACAATTGGTGGTACCAAGAATTAAAGTCAGAGAGATTTTAGATTTAGCTCATGACAGTGTCTGGGGAGGACACTTTGGGTCAAGGAAAACGCTGCAAAGAATTAAGTTGTCGTTTTGGTGGCCGGGAATGAGTAAGGAGGTAAAAGAATACTGTCAGAGTTGTACTGTTTGTCAATTGAGGAGAAGGAAAACGACAAATGATCGGATTCCAATCACACCTGTGGTTAGACCAACTAACGCATTTGAGGTAGTGAATTGTGATATAATTGGACCATTTGAACAGGTATCCAGAGGCTTCAAATATGTATTGTGTGTCATAGACCAATGCACTAAATGGCCTGATGTGAGACCTTTAAGAACCATTAATGCGGAAGCTATCTGTGAGGCTCTATTGGAGATGTTTTCTTATACGGGAGTACCCAGAGCTGTGGTCACAGATAGAGCGGCGAGTTTTAGAGGGAAACTGATGAAGGAGTTTATGAAGAGGTTAGGATGTGCGCCGAGGTTTAGTTCTCCTTATCATCCTGAAGGGAACGCAATTGTGGAACGCTGGAATCAAACGTTGAAGAATATGTTACATCAAGTGGTAAAAGCAAGACCTAAGGGCTGGGAAAAGGAATTGCCATTTTTGTTGTGGGCTTATAGGGAGTTGCCTAATGCCACGACAGGTGTTAGTCCTTTCATGATGGTTTATGGTCAGATTGGTCGGGGTCCATTGACGATATTGAAGGAAACATGGACAGGTGATCAAATTGCCCCTTGGGAGTTGGCGAATACCAGTAAGTATATGCAGAGGTTGAAGAAGCAAATGCAGTTATCAAAAGACTTAGCTGAAGAGCATTCTAAGGAAGCACAGAAGAGCTATGCTCATTACTACAATTTAAGATCTAAGGACAAGACATTTGAGATTGGAGATCAGGTTGTGATACTTGAGAAGGATTGCTCTGATAAATTGAGTTCTAGATGGATTGGACCAGGAGTTATTACAAGGAAGATTTCAGCATACAGTTATTTGGTCCAAATGCCTGATGGAGGTGAAAGAACGTTACATGCTAACTTCCTGAGACGTTTTAATCCGAGGGTGAGTGCGGTTGGGTTAATATGTGATGGTGAAGAGGATTTTGGTCGGGTAGACTGTCAACCAGTAGATGTGACCGAGACGATAGACAGGACTACTATTTTTGATCAAATTGACTTTACACATCTGGATTTGGATCAGCAACAGGATTTGCGAAAACTTTTACAGAAATTTACATCTTTATTTGATGATAAACCAGGGTTATGTAAGTTGGGAACACATTCCATAAGGTTACAAGGGGAGGTTCATCCACGTAGGCAGAAACCATATAGGATACCCCAATTATTTAAAGGAGAGGTTGACCGTCAAATCACTCAGCTGTTGGCTGATGGACTGATTGAGGAATCAAACAGTCCTTGGGCTCATCCTGTTGTTTGTGTGAGGAAGGCGGATGGTAAAAGTCTTAGGCTATGTTGTGATTATAGGGGATTAAATTCTTTTTCACTTTCCGATTGTTTTCCTATGTGTCAAACTGAAGATTTGATTAATCAAGTGGCTAGGGCTAAACACATTACAACTCTTGATTGTTCGTCTGGGTATTGGCAGGTGCCAATGCAGGAAGATTCTAAGGAACTTACTCCTTTTGTCACGCATAGAGGAATGTATCAGTGGCTGAGGATGCCTTTTGGATTGAAGGGAGCTAGTGCTACTTACCAGCGTATTGCCAATAAGATTTTGGAGCCACACTCTGATTATGCTGATGCCTATATTGATGACTTTGCTATTCATTCTGAATCGTGGAAAGAACATTTAAAACATTTGGAAGATGTATTGTTTTCGATTCAAAAATCTGGTTTGACTCTTAAACTTTCTAAGTGTGTGTTTGGTAAAGCTAAAGTAAAATGGTTAGGCCATTTATTGGGTTCGGGAGTGAAGGAAGTGGATCAGGATAAAGTATCAGCTATACAAAATATACCACTTCCAAACACCAAGAAGGAGTTGAGACATTTTCTAGGGTTATGCGGATATTATAGAGCTTTTATTCCTAGTTATGCAGAGGTTGCATTACCATTAACTGAATTGACTAAAAGTCGTAATATGTTTTGTTTGGATTGTCCTAGTAAAGCTTATGATGCGTTTATAAGATTAAAGGAGGCTTTGATGAGTTCTCATGTCTTAATTGCACCAGACTTTCATGATCCTTTTATTGTTCAGACTGACGCTTCAGATTATGCAGTAGGGGTTTGTTTAGCTCAATTAAGGAATGGATGTGAAAGGCCTATTGCATATGCGTCACGTAAGCTGTCTGAAACTCAGCAGAGGTGGAGTACAATTGAAAAGGAAAGTTATGCTGTTATTTTTGCTTTACAACGGTTTGAGCATTATTTAATAGGTGCTAAAATATTGTTATACACTGATCATAATCCATTGAAATATTTGACAGCTTGTGCACCTAATAATTCTAAGTTGACACGCTGGCTGTTATCCTTACAACCCTTTGACATTGAAATTAAGCATCGTAGGGGTACTTCTAATAAAAACTGTGATGCACTTTCAAGGTTGTTTTAAGGTATGAGGTTGTAGTTCAGTTTAGCTTTGGATAAGACCGACACTAGGTTAGGTCTATATAACTAGGTTATGTTGTTAGATTAGTTAAGGTTTAATTAAGTCATGTTTTTCTGTTGTTATTTTGTTTACATCTGAGGGTAGTCAGATTTTGTTTTGTTAGGTTAGAGCCTAATGTTTTTCGTATATATTATAGTGTTATTTGTTACTGTGTGTTTAATTTAGGTGATATTGTTGTGTGTTTATCTGGTTTGGAACTCTACTAGACAATGTTCTAGTTTTACTGTATTTTTAAACTTTTATTGTTTTACCCAGAACATTGTCTTAAATGCAATGGGCGTATGTCAGGATTGTTCTGGCAGGGGTGGGTACATACTTATTTTTCTGTTGTGATATACGTGTAATAATAGCAGGTGAACAGTGTCGAGATAGGTATGATGGTGACTGGACGGATAAATGGAAGAACACAACGAGAAGATATAATATACTTTATTGAAAAGATTTAACGTTGTTATTTCTTTAAATACGACGGGGAAAACTCCTCACAGTCTGTATCTAAACTTGAATAAGTAACTTGCCGCAAGTGTTTAGTACTTAATGCTGCCTACAGATAAGCGCGGTATGTTACTAGAATGCTCCTAAGACGAATGACTTTAGAGCTTCCTACTCAGTTTGCGCATCAGTTCGAAATAGATAATGAGGAAATACAGACATTGATCAGAAGATAAAACAGGACAAAGACATTCGTAAAATGATGCACAGCTGGTTAAATTTTCGAAAATATTATTCTTATGCTTAAGTTGTGCACTTAGTTAAAGATCATGGAGATTGGCCTACGCCTTGATTTGCACGTGATTTTCTCGTGTTAAGCAATAGATTATTTCGTATCATCCACCGACTGCGTTAGACCTTCTGCACTAGCCTGACTGTTGGATCTTCACTCAGAGGCAGGGTGAGAATTGCCGGTGGGAGATTGAGGAAGATTTCAACCTTGTAGTCTGTCTTATGATCAGGGCTTTTTAACGTGCAGTTCTACACAAAATGTGCAGTTCTAAATGGATTCGTGCAGTTGTAGAAGCACTTCCGTCACGTTCCGTGCAGTTAAAACAAGTAAAATGTAGGTAATTTTCCTCAGATTAGGAGTTATTTACCATGGAGGATGAGAAAGGAGAGAAGAGGATGTGCAGTTCTAAATATTTCTTAAAAACAGCCCTGCTTATGATCCATTAGTTTATTCTTATTTTTTTTACCCCGATCCAAGTGGATCATGTAGTCCGACCCTTGGTAATTTCTCTGCAATGTTCATACTGTGAACAGAAGCGATTTAGTTTAGACATCATCAGATTCTGTCTAGCCATCGATTTTGTTTTGCCTCTCAGGATTATTGATCGCATGCGCTCTGGGGACCAACGAAAACTTGAGCGCTTTCATTGTAAGACGCAGCGTTTCGGTTTTCTGTCACCTGACATTAGGAGCGTACAGACTCTCGTAGGCCCATACGTGACATTGAAAACTGGCTATACTGCGTGCTATGGTGGGACTTGACTTGCAGCACGTACTGCTTAGTCCAGTGGTTCCCAGCCTTTGTGACTGTCGGGCCACTTTTTTAAGTTGGAGGACACGAGGGCCACTTTTTCCTAGTTGAAGGACATTAAGGGGCCACAAGGCTAAAATTTAATTAACTAAAGGCGTATAAAATTGTTATAATTGAATCAAAATAGAATGTTTGATGCGATTTATTAACGTCCAAATAAACTAATTTGTAACAGAAAAGAATTATATATTCTATCATGTCCAAATTGTCATTTTTTACATATATTTTTCTCAATTCATTGAGATACTGTTGGCCATTTTTGTAGGCCAGGCGGGCCACTTTTGGCCCGCGGGCCACGGGTTGGAGACCGCTGGCTTAGCCTGTTAACACCGAGGATACATTGGCCATGTAGTCTGAGTTCACATTCTCACAGCTTCGAACTCACGATGTAGGACGGCAGAAATCGCATTTTCCCGAGTGCTATAGGCACCACTGCCAATCTACATCTGACTTGCACCGGTTGAATTATTTTCTTTAATCATTTTTTCTCTCTGCTTACCTGCGAAATGTCAGCAAGAGCTGAATAAAACGAATACATTAAGTGAGCATGACCGTTCCCATGACTAAATTCCGTGGGTGCTGGCAAAATCTCGAGATTACAAAAAAAGTTTACACGTAAGCAGCTTGCGGAAGTATACCAAGCCCTGAAATCTTATGAGCTTTGAGTGGAGAGCTGCAGACCATGGAGAGTAGCTGTTACTTTGCTGTTTGAGAGTTCCGCAGTCGTTGGAGTCTATCTTGGCCGTTGAAAATATGTTGACGTTAAAAGAGAAAATTAAAAAGCATTTTAGGCATGCTCTAGGCCTACCTGTTTGGCGTTTATTGCTTGGAATAATTTCTTATATATTAGCTGCGTTCGACAGATGAGTATTTGGATGCATCGTTCAGCAAACTTGCAAGATGGCCTTTCGGAATTTCTTGTAGATTTCGATGAAGAAACAACAAAGTCTATAGAATGATGAGGAAGATGAATTGTTGGAACTTGATCCAGATCGAGCCAAGTTATTTCATCTCTCGATTTCTTACTGCTTCACTTCAACAAGTGACTAAATTTCTAATGTACGTCGGTAACGTTTATTGTCTACATTTATCATTTTCTGTTATCCCTATGTCGCGTTCCCAAAGCGCTTTCTCACAATTTATCTGAGTTGGGAGCAGGGTCTCTCTGAACTCGCTAGCAAGACCGGGGAGTGTTACGCAATCTCGAGCAAGCCGACCAGCAACGACATCAACTGACTAAAGCAGCTTCCACAATCATCATCATGATTAGATCATCATCATGATTAGTTCATCATCATGATTAGTTCATCATCGTGATTAGAACTAATCATGATGATGATCTAATCACGATGATGAACTAATCATGATGATGATCTAATCACGATGATAAACTAATCATGATGATGATCTAATGATTAGATCATCATCATGATTAGATCATCGTCGTGCTCTAATGTATTGTAGGGTTTTTTCATTGGAATTAGAACTTTGAAATTATATCCCTCTTAGTTTCTACTGTGTGAGTTAGTAAATGCAGTATTTCATTGTCAGATTATTTCATTTCGAGGGTGTTCAAACGCTCAACCCCCCTAAATACTGCCTTGCTCGCTAGACAGCTTTAATTGGTTTGGGTCCACTATTCCGAAGGTCCGCTATTCCGAAGGTCCACTATTCCGAAGGTCCACTATTCCGAAGGTCCACTATTCCGAAGGTCCACTATTCCGAAGGTCCACTATTCCGAAGGTCCACAATTCGGAGTATTGTACTGTTATACGCTTATTATGATAAATTCATTCGGTATGGGTCCACTATTCCGAGGGTCCACTATTCCGAACTCTATTCCTAACCCTAACCCTAACCCACCGTAACCCTAGCCACCAAGGGTAATGAACAATATAATTATAGCGGATATTCGAAATAGTGGACCCTCGGAATAGCGGGCTGTTACAGTGATCTCCGAACCGATGAAGCTCGGGGATTTTTAGTCAATGGAGTGATTTGAGAATGGGAGTGATGCGATTGTGCTTGGGTGTTCCGTCCTGGTGACAGCACGGGCTAGTGAGTTTTGGATTGGTTACAGACGTTTGAGTTTATGGATTCAAGGTTGAGGAAAAGAGAATTGCAGTAGTCGAGCTTTGAGCAGGAATTGTTATTCATCAATCTTATATACCACCGCCTTTTAAACTGATGAAAATATACATATTCGTATTTTAGTTGTCTCATTGCCTGAAGCGCATCTTGTGAACCTTCCATAGCCTAACAGTAATGCTTCGGCATTACTATCACCCATTAAATGTCTCCTTTGCTCCAAAGTTAAGGGAGCTTACGACGTCGGATTCGCGACCCGGCTGCATATTTCCAAAGTGTACATGGCCTCTGCAACCAGTGATATTTTCGTGAATAAGAAGTAGAATAAGAATAATAATTATTGTATTTTCGTTCAGCAGAAGTAGAAGTAGAATAAAAATTAGGGGTAAGTGGTGCAAAAGTGGCAGGGTAGGGTAAGAGTGGCATCCCCACTCTCGAAGTATGTAGGCTACTTATTTTCTGAAACCTTTACCTAGTGCGAACATAGACTATCATTAAGTGTTACGTTTTCATAAGCCAAGAGTTTCCAAGAGTTGAATGGTAAAAATTTTATATCATTTTTTCGATTTTTCGCGTTATTTGCAACTCCCGTGAGTATCACAAATATGTTGCTCACTTTCAGTATTAAGATCGCACTTGTTAAAGTTTTACTTTGTATTATGCAGGAATGTGTGTTCTTTTAAATGCTAAAAGTTTTAAGAATTTAGGCAACGCAATAATGTTGATATAATACTCGTAATTATGAGCACCCAAAACGGGGCAAAAGTAGCATTGTATGCCACTCTTGCCCCCGTTTTACGTGCCACTATTGCCCCATCACTGACACTTTTGCCCCAGCGGTATGGCAGTTTTGCCCCAGCGGTATGCCAGTTCTGCCCCAGCGGTATGCCAGTTCTACCCCAGCGGTATGTCAGCTTTGCCCAAAGGTATCCTACCGGTACATTAGTTTATTAATTGATTGGCACTTTGGCGTTGTACATAATGTAGGCCTACTACGTGATTCAACGTTATATATATATATATATATATATATATATATATATATATATATATATATATATATAAGCGTAAAACTCAGCGAGAAAGTCACACTGACGAAGTAGGCCTATTGTGCCATGCCATGAAAATGGTGTCCAGTGGAGATTTTTCGAAATGCCAGGCAATGATAAAGCTCGGAATTTCAAGCTGTTGACCTACGCCATTGGAATCCTGGCTTTGTGCATGCCTATAGGCCTATGCCTATTGACGTTTCAATAAAGCGTCGGGACAATGTCATGTCTGTGACTTGGAGATCTGCTAGACCAGTGCAGGATGAAGTGAAGAAGGCAACCAACGTTAGGTTGGAATCGGCCAATAACACATAACGATCAGACAAACAAAAGTGAACAAACTTCAGCAGAATATTCATTCATTAAATGCATTCGTATAGCGCCTCTTCAAGGAGACTACTCAGAGGCGCTCCCAACCTCAGCGCTGCCAAATAAAACTGTCTTAAGATGAGAGAGGAAAACCTGAGAATGACTTTTAGGAAGGGAGCAGAGTGTCATAGGTAGGCCATTCCAGGTTGATGCACATAGTGGAAGTAGGCCACCGACAAAAGGGACCGAGAACAGACTTTTCAATTGAACGATAGAGCGGAAGTGGCGATACAGAGCTCTCAAAGGTAGGAAGGAGCAAGCCAAGCAGGTAGTGCCAGACTAGGGTAGAGATCCTATTCTCTATTTGCTGCTTGACAGGAAACTATAGCTGAGAACGTCAAGCATATTGCTGGAGATAATGGCTGAATTTGGGTATGGGGCCGGCCACTATGGCGGGTTGCAGAGAGCAGGACGCGATCAAGGCAACTCAGACAGGCACTCTTCCGTGCTCAACCAGCGTACTGCTTTAGGCAAGCATAGAAAGAGCAACAGTAGTCAAGTCTGTTGGTAACGAAAGTATGGACACGGGTAGCAGCAACAGTAGGAGTAAGCGATCGAGCAATAGTGCGTAGTTGACGCAGTTGATAATAACAGACAAGGCTGAGTGAATGTGTGGAGCAAAAGTGAGCTCTTGGTCCAGAGCGACACCAAAGTCACGGACTTTGGTTGAGAAGACATAATCAGGAAATGCAACACCAATAGCCCATATTATACAGTAGCAACTTTAAAACAGGACACGAAAATGAAAAGGTTCCAAAAGCTTGTGATGAAAAGAAAACTTGGAACATCACCAGAATAATTATTCAAAGAATCAATGCGAAGCTCAAATCGCCCCGGAAAACCAGAGCTCCGTGCTCAACCAGCGCGCTGTCTTGGGAACCTGCGAGCACTAACAACTGAGAAGTCAAAACACAAGATAGTGCAATCAATATTAAGGTAGCACGTACCTGCCTTTGAAAAAAGTCAAATAAGAGTATCAACTGCCAAAAGCTTGTGATGAAAAGAAAACTTGGAATATTTGGCAGTTGATACTCTTATTTTCTTTTAAAAATTATTGTGAGGGAGAAAAGGAGAGAAACTGCTCAGCCCATCTTCACCTACGAGGACACTCAGAACAGTGCTGCCACTGATTCCCAGCATAATATATATGCTCAATGATTGCTCATCTGCGAAGAAATTCGGAAAGTGATACCGCTCGCTGATACTCAGCATATCCTCACCTGTGAGAAATTCAGGCAAGTAAAGCAGCGTTTAGGAATAAAGTGGCTTCATGTCAAGGCTTGCCGTCTAGTTCTCTTGTTCAGAAAAGCAATCGCCAGGTTCTTTTGCCTACTGGTGCTGACAAGCGTAAAAGAAGGTGCAAGTATTTAGCAATGCTGCATGTATGAAGTCAAGCGCGTGCACACTGTGTTCAAGCCATGTGTTTGCAATGCTTAGCTTGTTTGCATCGCAGAAGTCTACCAGTCTTGTGCCCGCCTCATTCCATTCCAGCAGTCCATTCCTTCCAGCTGACGATCTTCTATCTTTGCCCTGACTCACTTTCGCGTTGAAGTCTCCGATGATCAATAGTGTGTCCCACTGTACCCGTTAGGTACAGCATCCACAATCTCTTATAGGCTGCTGTAGAAACGGTCATGTTCCCCATCTTCTGCCACCGATGTTGGGGAGTATAATATCTGGATGGCAGTCATGTTGACCTCTCTTCCTCTGAATTTGAAACTCATCATTCTATCACTCACTGTATCGTATCCCATTATTGCCGCCGCACTCCTTTTGTCACATATCATCGCTAATCCGTTTCTTCTTCCCACCTCAGATCCGAACCTGATCATGCAGAGCCACTGATGTCGATCAGCATGAACTTATGACGGCTTATATTTACAATTTAAATTTGAAAAGCTAGTAATACCTCTAAATTGTTCTCATTTTCTTAACCAAAGTCATATGAAAAAATAGGTGTGTGAGGGTTAAGCTTACAAGCCAAGCATTTCCTTCTCTAGTGTACCTGCTATACTACTAGGTCTACTTTACAGTACAATATGCCGAGGTGTGATGTCGTCTAAATTTCATTTGGCATATTATGGCACTCCGCCATTCTATGCGATCAAAAAAACGACATGGCCCGATCTTTTCCTGGAGACGCATGTCGTCCCCCCCAGGCCCACATATCAGTTACTCAACACTGATTTCTTTGAACCCACCAGCTGAGGACATGACAATTGATTCGGACTGGGGTGTACAGTGTGCCAAATTGTACAATGGTCAACAACTGACGTTGCAAACCATTCCGTTGTTGCCGTGCCATCTGTATATGGCCCACTGGCTACAACCTATCTCGCCGTATCTGAACGACGCTGAACCGTCAAATCAAGTTCGGTGGACGCAGGCTTCGAACCCTCTCTGCGACTGTGGACTCACATCGTTAATGACTGCAGAATAACTGACTTTCCTGGCGGACTGTCCGCACAGCATGTTGCTGATGACGATGCTTTGCGCTGGCTTAGCGCGCGCTGCAAACGCTAAATCTATATAAATAAAGAGAAGATTCTGTATGTCTGTCTGTCTGTCTGTCTGTCTGTCTGTCTGTTTGACCGGGATGCATTTCCACAGTTTTTGAGCTTTTCACTCCAAACCTTCACTACTGTGTAGGTATCGGCAGGAGACACCCCAACGAGGGGTTGGCGATTCTCTACCACCCTAGGGGCCAGGGTGGGGAGCGAAACCCCCAAAATATTTTTCACTTTTTTTCGACAATTTCTCTGAAACTTTGTACCTAGACAGAGGGTTATCAGAGCCACCCGATGGAGTGGTTGGTTATTCTCTACCACCACGGGGGTCCACGGTGGGGTTGCGAAAACCCCAATTTTCGCTATAAATTTCCATTCCGTTGCCATTGTTTAACAGTTAGACAGATTTTTAGGAGGGCCACCTCGCCTCTACTCAGCCCACACCTCGACCCGAAATAGCCGGGTGGGGCATGGGTGGGAGTGGGGGGGGTGCGGGGCGGTGGAGGAGAAATTTTCCCCCAAAATTCAAATTTCACGGGTGGCGTAACGGTCGAGGTCGGAGTGTGGTGTGGTGGGTGGTGGGTGGGGTGGGGGGCGGGGGGGGTGGTGGTGAGGGAATTTTCCGAATACACAAATTTCACGGGTGGCGTACCTGTGGAGTAGTGTGGTTCACAGATACATGGTAAAAAATGAAGTTCAAGCCAGAAACCAAGACACCATCTCAGTTTGTTAGACCTATCAATAGTATCATTGAGACAAAATTTCAGCTTCATATTCCAATTTGAAGGCGGTGCTCAACGACTGTGTTACTTTGCATGGGCCAATGTATAGACGTTAATTGTACAAAATAATGTGTCGATTATACATTCCTTGAAAATTGTATTTTATTTCAATATAAATCAAATATTGATGCAATATGACTATTATACGTGTGATACTTAAGCAATTGGTCAGCATTAAATGTAAAATTTCAGTTGGTTTGAAAAATTGGAAATGTTCAAAATTGTCCAAAAACATCGTTTAGTCCACGAATGTCGATATCTCTCGTTTTCTTACTTCAACATCCAATAAAGTCTTTAAAATCCAGAAGGCTAAGCAGAGTACTTGAGAAAGCTGACTACTTTTGCATGGAGGGCTTCAGTACCGGATGTGATTTCCAGTCCTCAGATGTTGTCAAGTGTCACACCTTCCCAAGCAGCATTAAATCTCTTAAACATTGGAATATAATAAATTCGATAAATCACAGCAACATGCAGAAGGCTTATGGATAAAATCAATTCCATCGCATGAAGACGGCTGGCCAGAAACAGGGGCTCTTAACCTATCTTGTCTTCCTGCAAAGTCGTACTCTCTATTGAAAATTCCGGTGCTGGCATAATGTTGCATCAAAGCTCAAGGCCTGAATATTATTAGTGAGTTTCCATAACTCCAGAAAATAATTAATGGCCTTGCATTTGAATTGCATCCTGCCACTGAAGCTAATTCAGGCACACCAAAGAGTTTATACACACCATCACCTGAAACCAGCAATGGCAGACAGTTGGCATTTCCTGCTCTGAAGATCTCAGATTTTCCCATCCAGTGTACTACCACTGGATAATCTGGTGGTGCAAATTCAGATCTTTCAACTTCGGCATGTTCCATCATGGTCTTCTTAAGCATTCCTTGTTAATGGTGCTCTGTGAAAGTGGCAGGACAGAAGGACAGTACACGTGCTGCAGAAATTGGCACCAAAAATCTCAATCCTTCATGATCAAATCACCAGAAGTCTCATTTCCATAAAATACACTAGTCACTTAATGAGTTAACAACTGTGTAGTCTTGATTCTGGTAAGTATTATAACACAGCAGAAACTATTTCAAGCTCATTTACATGACAAATGATGAGTTTTTGACTAAACAAGAAAGATATCAAGATTTCTAGCTAATACTACTGCATGGTAATTTTTATGTGTCATTGAGCACCGCCTTCTAGTCCGAATCTGGGGCTGAAATTTGGTCTCAATAATACTAATAACAAGTCTAACAAACTGTGGGGGTGTCTTGGATTCTAGCTTGAATTTTATTTTTTGGGACCACATTACTGTGGAGGTCGAAGTGTAGTGTGGTGTGGTGGGTCGGGGGTGGCCGGTGGGGGTGAGGAATGGGGTGGGGTGGGTGGGGTTAGGTGAGGGTGGGGAGGGTGTGGGGTGTGGGGGAGGGGGATTGGTTTGGTGGGGGCGTGTGGGAGTGGTGTGGGCTGGGCTTTGGGGAGGGGGTGGGGTGGGTGGAGGTGGGGTGGTGGGTTGGGTTGGTTGGGGTGGTGGGCGGGGTGGGGAGTGTGGGGGACGGGGTGGGGAAGTGGTGGGGTGGGTGGTGAGTGGGGTGAAGTGGGGTGGCTTGGAGCTGGGGAAAAGGGGTGTGGGCTATGGGGATTGGGGGTGGGTTGGGGGGAATTTTTCCGAAAACCCTAATTTCACGGGTGGCGTACCGGTGGAGATCGGAGTGTGGTGGGGGTTGTGGGTTAGGGGTGTGATGCGGTAGAGTGTGGTGTGGTTGTGGCCGGGAGCGGGTCGTATCCTAAATTTCCCGGGCAACGCCGGGTACCCCAGCTAGTAAATAATAATAATATGCTGTAATTGCTGTTCACTTCAATCGTCCACTCCAGGGGCGGAGCCAGAATGGCCCCATTTATAATTTTTTAAATTTATGACCAGCAATTTTGGCATGGAAAGTGGACACTGTACGTGGCCCCCCATCAGTTCGGCAGACCTTTAAAAAGTAGTCTATGTTGGCTAAAAAAGGGTCATCAACTTTTTTGACGGGGAAAATGGTAAGGTTTTTCTGGGAAATAGTCTCTTTTTGTCTTTTTGCCCAAAATTGGCATATTTTCCATGAGAATTGGACAAAAAAAGTCATCAGATGAAATTTTTTCTTGCCCAAGACCGACAAATTTGCCCCCCCCCTTCGAAACGTTCTGGGTCCGCCACTGGTCCACTCAATATCAAAACTTTTCTGAGATCCGTATGAGTAAAAGAGATTGGCTTATCCTGCAATAAATTGCCGTGAATTTTACAATAACAACACGTCTTGTGTTCTGTTCATGATGCATCTCGAGGTACAAGCTAAACAAAACTAATATCACATCGGCCAAAGAGATCGGTTCTTCCTCGACTAGCCACACCTTTTAGAAGCAATGGCTTGCGATATAATTAAAGCAGTCTAGCGAGCAAGGCGGTATGGGGGGGGATGAGGGGTTGAGTGTGTGAACACCCCCGACACGAAAAAATCTGAAAATGAAATACTGCATTTACTAACACGCACAGTAGAAGAGGGATATAATTTTTTTAAACTAAGAGGGATAAAATTTTAAAAAACTAAAAGGGATATATTTTTTTTAAACTAAGAGGGACCTAATCATGATGATAACCTAATGATTAGATCATCATCGTGGTTAGATTATGATCACGATGAATAACTAATCATGATGATGATCTAGTCACGAGGATGATCGAATCATAATGATTATGTGGAAGCTGCCTTAGTCAGTTGATTTCGTTGCTTGTCGGCTTGCTCAAGTTCACGTAACATCCCCCGGGAAAAATTCTGGCTACGGTCTTGCTAGCGTAGTGATTTTCAACCGGGGTTCCGCGGAACCCAAGGGTTCTTCGGACGTCGGCCAAGGGTTCCGCAGCAGTTTGATGGAAAATTTTATGGCGCCAACTGAAATCAGAACGGTTTTAGCAATGAATAGATTCTCTCAGTGCCTTCAATCATTCTTGCTTAAAATAGCATTATTTCGTGAATGCATTGTTGTTTTATATAATTATGTTAATGTTGTTTTGTATAATTATGTCGTAATAACTGATTACTTGTTATTCGGAGGGCTCATGCATTGTATGGGAATCTATTGGCCTTAAAACATAATGCAGATTGCTTATAGGCCTACTGCATCGTGCGTTTCCATCAATCAAGTCGGACAATCACAAACAAAGCATTTTAGTAATTGGTTCTAAACTATTTGGACTGTTCTGAACAAACAGAATCTGCTGAGCAGTAGAGCTAAGACTTGTTTGATTTATTCTTCTTTTCATTGTAGGCCTACAGTGCGTTTCCATCAATCCAGTCGGACAATCACAAACAAAGCATTTTAGTAATTGGTTTTAAACTATTTGGACTGTTCTGAACCAACAGAATATTCTGAGCACTAGACCCACGACTTGTTTGATTTATTCTTCTTTTAAGAAGAATCAAAATATTACAATGTTTCACATCTTCATGCATGGCGCCCGCAGAAATTTATCCAGGGGGGCAAAACACGATGGTCGCGGCTGCAAACGTTTGAAAAATGCAAGGCAGGAATTAGGAACATGCACGGCTATTTTTCATACAGCTTTTTAGTGCATATTTCTCAGTTTCACGTTTTTGTAGATTTTAATATGAATAGTTTCTTTAGTGCGAAGAATTTGTTTAGGCTATAAATTCAAAAGTAGTAGTTAAAAAGTAGTTTCATCAAAGGCCGCACTAAGTCCACTTGCCCCCACTCCAAAACCATGCTCCCTCTATTATAGTTAGCCTACTGAATATTTCAATCGTAAGTTCTTAATTTCTAAGACATCACTCGAAAGTCAATCGCAAGCACCAGCTTATTCATTGAGCCAAAAGGCTGCTCAAATGGAATAGTCAGAAAGGTCCCAGTTGTCAAAGAGGCAGAGTAGCTGCAAAGGTGGTTGTCATTTAGGTTTGAAAGTTGTAAGCTCCGAGAATCATATTAGTAGCGGAATGAATTCTTTTTGAGCAGCTATGGTGAACGCAAGGGACGTGGTTAGGCTACAGTTTTTAACAAGAGCTTGAAAAACGCATGGCAGAAAATCAAAAGCATGTTTATTTGTTTATTTGAGGTTTCTAAGCGTAGGCCTATACTTCTGAGTTTCACTTTGTCCATCATTAGCAATTCTCTAACCGTTCTAACGTGACGAAATTTGTTAAATTTGTTAAAAGCTATAGTAGCTTCCGTGAATATACTGCTGCTCTGCGCTAAGCTTTTACCCATAACCATGAGGAAAAGCAGAAGAGTTTAACGGATGTAATACGTTATAAGTACAATGTTTGGCTCAAAGGCAGAGCAATAAAATGGACTAAGAATTTTGAAGCCTGCTATTGCGATTGCGATGTGTAGGTTAAATACAAACTTTAGCATACGCCTACTACAGAGGTTTAGCCTACTCAGGACTGCCATTTCAATAAACCACAGTTCCGTAGTTCATGTCATTCTACCATCGAAAACAGGCTCTACATTAGGAGATACTGTCTTCTGAAAACAACGATTCTTCGCAGAAAAGTACACGTCACTTCAGGGGCGGATCCAGAGGGGCCAATCCGGCCCTGGCCCCCATTTAAAAAGTGCATGGGACGTGGCCCCCCATTTCGTTTCAACAAGCTATTAACTCAAAGCAGCGGGAGAGAAAAGCAGGATACTAGAGAGACCATTGCTCCGACCAAGATTACTGATGACTAAAAAAAGGTTATAAACTATTTTGGCGGCTAAAACGGTATCTTTTTCTTGGAAATTGGACGAATGACTTAAAAAAGAGATTTTTCGGCGACGAAAATTTTTTTTCCCAAGATCGAAAATTTTGCCCCCCCTTCAAAAATTTCTGTATCCGCCCTTGCGCCACTTGCACCTGCAACGTCGGTGATCAGAGCCGATATAAGAATCGCCAGTTAATCGATTCCGCAGTCGGCCTGAAAGTCTTGTTCGCAGTATTCAGAAGTCACCAGAAATCAGATTTACGGTAAGACACGTATTCATCGATTCGCTCACTCACAGCACTTTTATAGCGCATCTTCAAGGTAACACCGCAGGCTTAGAGGCTCACGTATCACTTCACATACCTTTCTCGTTTCTTGCTGAAGTTTTCACTTGAGTATATAATTATCTCTTAGATATTTGCACACACTCACTGACAATACATTACACTTTCCCTAGGCACTTTTCTAATTTATACTTTGATATCATCCGAAAACTAACAGAATGATGCTCGACATGAACCCATCCTATGTCAGTGATGGTAGCTACAGGTAATGTTTAAGTGAAAATTGCCGATGACATTTGTTTCAGATTAAAATGAAGTCGATTTCCATCCTGTTGCTAGTATTCGTTCTCTATTCGGCAGTTACTCATTTCTCCAAAGTGGCGTCAGTCGGTAAGTGGTTCAGCTCATGTCTAGACGTTTTATCCACTGATCTTAGCTAAGTCAGCTCGATCGAATTTGATTTCATCTGGAGTTGATGGTGTGCCACAAAATTCATTAAATATACTATAGATTTGATTTCGCTAGGGCTTATCCCGTTTAGCTGTTTTTCTTACTGCGCCATACAAATCGTTGTAATTATTATTATTATTATTTTTTAAAAATTTTTATTTTTTTTTTGCCCCGAGGTATTTAGGATCCCTCGGGGACTTATCGCCTAACTACTGCTATAAAACCAGTCCGGAATGGCCCTATTCGTCTGCTTCCAGGCTTGCGAAAGTGCATCTGAAAGCAATTGCATTGAACCTCTGTATTGTCAACGAGAGACGTTGGAATAAAAACGTGATTATTATTATTATTATTATTATTATTATTATTATTATTATTATTATTATTACTACTACTACTACCACTACTACTACTACGACTACTACTACTACTACTACTACTACTACTACTACTACTACTACTACTACTACTACTACTACTACTACTACTACTACTACTACTACTACTACTACTACTACTACTACTACTATTATAGATGGGCTATATGTTTCTTTTTTGCCCATTTCGACAGCTTTTCGTAAACAGTGTTAGGGCCTATAACTGTTAGAGTATAGAGCTATTCAATGAGACTCCATTTAAGAGCAATGCTGGATTATCGTATTTACTGAGCATTGAATAGTAAATAGTACCGAATACAGGGCTTGTTTCTCTTTCTCATGTTATCAAGAACAAGATAATAATAATAATGGAACATACTGAAGTCACTGGTTGTCGACCTATGAAGAAAGAATAGGATTATTGTATACTCGACGAGTCATATCTGCCTGAAACATAATTATGTTTCTAGCAACGACTCAATTTTTAATTGGCGTTTATAGGCTAAACCATTTAACGATGGCTGCATCGTTCTGATTTACATTATAATCGTAGCTCTTAATTATCCAAATTTTTCCTATTGATGTAACATCCGCGACAATATGAAAAATATTCACAGTAAATACAGTTATATAATCACAATTGCAATTGCAGTTGTCAGAAAACCGTCGGAAAATGTTTTATGCGCAGAATTTGTGAAAGATAGGCTGAAGGTCATTGAAGAGACAATAAACTGTTTATGAACAATTTTATATTTTTCTTAAAATGTTTAAGGTTAGTTGATCATTCTTCCCAAAAAACTAACGGATAATCCTGGCATGATGGCTTTTTCGTCATTTAGGTTATGACAATTCTGATGGTGATGCTACGGGTCACGGCACGAAAAGGTTTATTGACTCTGGCGACGATGAAGGTTTTGGTTCCGTTGAGAAAAGGTTCATTCATTAATATTTTTTTGCAATTCGCCATTGGGGTAGAATTGTCAAACGAACTAATGGTCTTTCGTAGTTGCCTTGTCCCATGTGGATTTGATTGATTAGATTCAACAGCTCATGTAGAATTATCTTACTCACTTTGTGTCCACTCACTCACTCACCCACGCACTCACTCGATCAATCACTCACTCGATCACTCACTCACCCACTCACTCAATCACTCATTCAGTCACTCACACACTCACTCGATCACTCACTCACTCACCACTCACTCGATCACTCACTCACTCACTCACCACTCACTCGATCACTCATTCAGTCACCCACTCACTCACTCGATCACTCACTCACTCACCACTCACTCGCTCAATCACTCATTCAGTCACTCACTCACTCACTCGATCACTCATTCACCACTCACTCGATCACTCACTCACCCACTCACTCAATCACTCATTCAGTCACTCACTCACTCACTCGATCACTCACTCACTCACCACTCACTCGATCACTCACTCACTCACCCACTCACTCACTCGATGACTCACCCACTCACTCACTCGATGACTCACTCACTCACCCACTCACTCAATCACTCACTCGATCACTCACTCACCCACTCACTCATTCGATCCCTCGCTCACACACTCACTCATTCATTCACCCACTCACTCATTCATTCACTCATTCACTCACTCGCTCATTAATTCACCCACTCAAATGCATATGCGCTCAGCCTATCAACCAAATAAGCCATTGACCTAGTGCACATGCTCACTGCTCAGTGTACCCTTTAGGGTGTCCCACGATTGCACAGGAAAATATTGTCTTGAAACGTTAGATGCAGTCCTTCCCAAAAGTTTATTTGCGACCTCATTGTTGCTTAAAACCATTATACTGCTCCAAGATACTAAAATCTACAAACATGTGACCTTATTATGTTTGTGAATGAAGTTTTCAAGCATAAGCCTTAAGGACGACAGCTAAGCTTTCGACTGGTGTGTACTAGTATAAGGCAAACTGCTACGTGACATAACTGGAATTGACATAGATAGAGCTGATAGATTGCTGTCATGATTTCTTCTCTAGTTGGTGGAAGTACTAAACTATCAGGTTTCAGGGTCGCGAGGGCTGGTAAGGGTCCGATTAGGCGTCGGGATGGTCGGTTAGGTCAGACTAGGCGTTGTGAGGGTCGGTTGGGTCAGGTTAGGCGTCTTAAGGGTAGGTTAGGGTTAAGAATAGTTTAGTGCCGTCATTCGACTATAAGTTAGACTATAAGTTTGCCCTATTAAAAAATTATATAGTGTCTACACATTACGGTAAATGATTACAAAACTGAATGAAATTTGAAAAATAAATCTTAAACTCAATTCTATCACATCGTACAGACTGATGTACTTGTAGGCCTATCACGCGTTTTGTAAACTAAACCGGAAATAAGCTGCTGCTAGCAATTGCTAAAGCGGCGCCAAAACGTCGGCGCCAAAACGGCGGAGCCAAAATGGCGGCGCCAATACGGCGGCGCCAAAATGTCACGTACCGATAAAACGTTTATTAGCTTTATCCGCTGTTCTTTTTGTGCTCGTAAACTGTCGCGTTGTGTCGACCGGTTATTGTCTCGATAAAGCGAATGCATATTAATAGGACATACAGTCAGTCAATCGGTCAGTCAGTCAGTCAGTCGGTCAGCCAGTCAGTCTTTCTGTCTGTCTGTCAGTCAGTCAGTCAGTCAGTCAGCCAATCAGTCAGTTTGTCAATTCTTCAATAAGTGAGCCTGTTAATTTGCTCATCGACCAATCTAAGTTATCGTTGTTTGCATTATTTTGAAGGTTCCTGAAGTCATTGAATAGAAGATCAGCGTCCTGCAGCAGTGAAAAATGTCGTACAAGCACAGATTGCTGCCGTAGTCAGTTTTGCCAATGCCCTTATGATAGTGTACACGTAAATATATGTGGATGCAAACCTCGACCATAGACAAACATTCAAATTTTAATATCAGCGCGAACTAGAGAGTGACACGGAAACAGAAAGATTGACCCTATCTGACATGTATTTCATATTTTATTTTTAACCCCAAAGTCCCGTCTCAGTAATCTCCGTAATTACCTGTCTTCCAGTGTTTAATCTAGTCCAGATCCTCTGTGCGCAAATCAAGACTTCTGCGGGGTGCCACCGCATAAGAACTTCTTAAATTTCCATATAGCAAAATGGCAACATTTTAAGTTGAAAAGATTTAGAACTATTTCATTGAAATTTTTTAGTTTTTTAAACGTTATCGTTTAATAAAATAAAATTGCGAACTTTGTTACCATGACTGCGGGAGTAGGCCTTCCATGAAATTTGAAATTTTCGGTTTACTGTACCATTTTCACAATATTATTGTTGCTTTCCAAATTCCATACCCGCGAGTATATCAGGGTTACTCTGGTAGCCAACAACTCCCATGTCACTCTCTAGAGCAAAGCGAAAAACGATTAACAGTCACGGTACAGAAAAAATCCAGCTCACAATGTATCTATGGATCTATGTTGACTTGAACTCTATAATCTAAAATACTTTGAAAAAGTTTGTCTGAAATAAAGCATGACGCTGTCATGAAAAGCATCATTGACTTTACTTTATTTATTCCGATATTTCACTAATTTAACATTGTATGAGGCGCCAGACAAACTTTTCCATATTGACTTTGACACGTGATGTGTTGACAGCGAACACAAATCTGCAATCGCTATCTTCTAGCGCCCAGCAATCCTTTTCTTCTTTTGGTTCTCTGCATCCAAGACTCCTAGACATTTTCAAATGTCTGACGTCGCAATAATATTCTCCTGATGCTAGGCGTCTTCCGTAAGCTCCCCTTATCCCGGCCTGTAAAGGTTTCAAATTACACCCCGTTTCAGGTTACCCCCGGTATAATTCTGAATCCGGTTTCAAGTTACCGGGTAATGTTTACGGGGGGAGCATTTTGAAACCTTTATACCGGTCAGTAATATCTGTCGTGGTCTTTCTTCTTGTTTCGCTTATCTTTCGTTTTTCTTTCAATGACCGTCCTTGGTTGTGAGTCAATGGCGCCCGCACTCAGGGCCGGATTTACTATGGGGCAAATGAGGCAGCTTCCTCAGGGCCCCCACCAATTCCACCAAACAAACAAAAATAGACAAATAGAAATAAATGAATGTAATAAATATTGTAAATAGACCTACAAAACTAAAAATAGCAGATATTAGTCATATTACTTGTAACTTATTGTCAGCGTCGCGATATAAAAATGTAAGCGCTATATAAATATATTATAAACTGAGTCTGATGTTGATTTCCGGCAAAACGGCAGACATTGTCACGTTGAAATTGTAAAATAAGATAAATTTCAAAACAGACAATAAATATAATAAATTAATAATTATGATGTTATGATTGTTATCCTGAAATCCGTAAGTCAGTTATAATAATTTTTCTATTGAAATTTATTAAGTGGTCATCATGAGCAGACCAGGAGACCGGCACAAAACACCGCGACAGTATGGTAGTGGTGCTAAGAAGAGAAAATTATCAAATGAGCAACATTTAAAACAACAGGAAGATGCCAAAAAGTCTGGAAACATTTTTGATTTTTTGACGAGAACTTCTAACATTGATATCATGCTTATCTATGTATGATGGTCTCAAATTGCAGTGGAGAAAGATCCTTTTCCAAGCTTAAAATAATAAAAAAATCGTCTTAGAACAACTTTGGACCAGGAGAAGTTGAATTGGCTGTCACTGATGAGCATTGAAAGCGATGTCTTGCGAAGCATTGACTTTCGTGACATCATTAAAGACTTCGCTAATAGCAAAGCAAGAAAAGTGTCAATAAGTTGATCATACTGTGATTACTGTCATTACTGTGACTGTGACTCTGTGAGTGAAGTGACTTCAAGTGAGTCTGTCTGTAGTACAGTTAAAGATGTAACTTACCTACAGACTACAGTACATTAGTTATTAGTTAATAGTTAATTATAAAAAAGTATTCCATACTGTTTGCCTTAGTGTTTGCCACAGGGCCCCCACCAACCTAAATCCGGTCCTGCCCGCACTTAGGGACAGGATGGCACTAGCCATCCACTTTGAAATCGAAATCTGCCTTTCAAATACAATTTTTTGAGTTTCAACAAATTTCTTTGCACTAAAGCACTAATGATCCGAATTATACACATGTGAAACTGAGAAAATTTATAAATATGGGAGTGAGGAGGTCGTGAAGGATTGCTATTTTAGCGACAATTCTTTTACAAAATCAAACTTGTAGACTAAATTTCTACAAAGAACCAGACGAATGGGCTATCTACCAGACAATACGCCAGACGTCTCGGACATGGTTCGCGAAGCTGATGACAAGCTGCGTGCGTCAGTCTGCAGCAATCCATTCCATGTCCTGCGTAGTTTGTTTCCGCCTGTAATAAAGCGTCGCTGCGGTCTGCGCCCGAGATCTCATAACTTTGAATTGCCAACTAAAGATGATAAAAACTTCATACCTAGAGTACTTTACAATAGCTTAAAGCAAATGATAAAAATAAGCGATTAGTTTAAAATTAATAAATAATGCAACTCTTGAACAATGTACAAACATTTTTTTTTATATTTTATTTTTCTTATTTTTCATGTATAACTATTTTTTTTCATCTTGTAACTGTGTTGCGGCTTGTCAACCTATTTTCTGATTAAACGAATATATATATATATATATATATATATATATATATATATATATTAGGGTGGTCGTTAAAAATGAAAGTTGGAATTGAATGTTCTCCAAGGCGCCATTTGGTGCCATTCTCCTCAGAAACATCACACAAAAAGTTGTAAGAGAAAATATTAATATTTAGGACTAGCACAACGCCATCAAACTTTTACCCTTATAATAGCAAGTCTTCTAAGGCTCAAAAGTAGCCATATGGTCGTAATCATCCAGGAATCTTCAAACCAGGAATCAATTCAACTACTTGTAGTTGGTCCACACTTCAACATAATGATGCTACTGTTATCGTAATCATAATCATCCATTTATATAGCGCCACTTCCAGAGAAATTTCTCAAAGGCAAGAAAACCTGTATAACACACCGCATCAGTAATAATCATATAATAATTATGTCTTGGCAAATACTACCTATTTTACCTTGTTGTCTTGATTGATAATAATAGCTTATTTTTCTTAGACTGTAATGGTATATAATAGAGATAAATATACAAGTTTTGTGGTTTCATCTGTGTCCTACGTAATTAATTTATTCTGCAAAATCACCAATATTCTTAATGAGGTCTGATTTCTCATAAATATTTATTTTTCTACCGTCATTGTTCATGGGGTTACTGGGCACAAGGAAATGGTGTAATATTGAACAGTTGCAACCCATTTTAGATGCGAATTTTTATCTAAGACTAGCTGAATAACCCGGCGTTGCCCGGGAAATATAGCCTAAGTTTTTGTCCCCAGCCACGCCTGACCCCGTTCCGACTTCACCATTCTGACCCCGCCTTCCATCGACCCCCGCGTTAAGGAGAAGTAACGAACCTCTCCGCTAGGTGTACAGGTCTGGTCGATAATCGAATAGCAAAACCCGTTAAGTCCATTCGACACGTAACTGAGAAAAAGGACTTTTTCTGAAAAGATACTACCATTCAGCGCAACGTGCTTTTTTCATAAATTGTTCTTTGCCACTTAGATAAAGGAAGTTTTTTAAATCTACGCTTTTTTATTCCGATTATTTGCAGTTATATTCGCATTATTTACGTCCACAACATTTTTGCTACGCGGTTTGGCGAGATGTGACGTTAAGATTTGAGCTCAAAATAATGACGTCATGAGTTTAGTGAACATAATTATGCCGTGTCTAATATATCGTTTTTATAACAGCGAAATTTAAAATATGGAAAGATTTTTGGATGGCGATCTTTATGATTTTCTCGTGTGGATCAGAAGAAAAAAGCCGAGAATAATCCTCGCAAATATTGTCGATAGTAGTAAATATCACGTGACCTCAAACCGTCATGCCATTGGCTGTAGTTCTCTGGTAGTCAATGGAGGCCTTGTGGAGGCGATCAACGTGAATGGATTTTGAATCGCTTATCGCGTGCAAGTTTAAATGTTGACATGTCGGGACTTATAAAGTGAATTGGCAGCCGAAAATAGTGGCGTTTAACTCCAAATGTGGGTAAGAATCGATTGCAAAATTTTTTTTTAAACGAATCGCTGTAATTTCCGAGTAGGCCTCCGGGCAAAATTGGTGCATCCCACACACAGAAGGACAAACTTTGAGTTTTATACTTAAAGATTTAGGCTAATATGTTTTCAACCTGTGGCATTATTATCCTATCTCACAATCAAATTGCATTATTATTTTGGTCTTTGCACGGGTTTGAGGTATGGTGTAGTTTTCACAATACACTTCTCTCAAAGTGAAATCTCTGGCATGTTGCCCAAAGAAGTTGTTCATCTGCCACCAAGAGTGCAGCAATGGGTGTTGTCCTGAGGGTGCTATACCGATACCTATTCTCTTGGATTGGTTGATGGTCTGAGATGTCCTGGTGGCCACTGTAATTTCAACTGGATCCATTGCGGAGCATGATGTAGAGATTTTGAGTTGCTCATAGCTTACGTGTTTGACACCATCACCTTTCATACTAATTTATAATAGGTATTAGGTAGTTAATTTACAATAGTTAATAAAGACAGTGTAATTTGTGTCCACTCTTGACAGCACTTTCTGTGTCAATTGTTTGACTCTGTGTTCATTGTTTCAACTCTAAAAGTATTCTTTTAATGGGATAAATTCCATATTATGAAGTAGGCCTAGACAACAATGTGAGTAGGTTCCACAAGGCACTCAATTACGATGCTCTCTTTAGAAGTTGTTTAAAAACTGCTCTTTGACTCCCATGTGGTAATAAGTAATTTCATAGATCTACAAAAATTATGACCTCAATAATTTAAACATCTATTTTAATTAATTTGTTTTACAGCATCTCTTGATAAATTTTATCTGTGATGCGCTGTGTCATCCTGCTCTGATTGCCACAATAAACAAAAATATCATCAGTATTTTCCTCTAGTTCAACTACTATTGGGGTCCTTGTCCGTGTTATATCAGAATTTGTGTTAAAGTTAAGCATGTAATAAAGAGCATCTAGTGTAACAAAGGATTGCTGTAGATAGAAATCAGGCCTATCATAAAGAACATAGCAATGTGTTGGCTTACTAGTATAGGTTTATGGTCATCGATCTCAGGGGCCCACGCGTCAAATACTTTTGCGATGGTCAATTGTTCATAAAAATATATAATAAACCATTATCATCATTGTAGAAGTCAGGCATACTTGTCAGTTGAACTTGAGTAAGCGAATGTAGTCTTTCTGTTAAAACTAGTCATAGGTCCAAAAATGTGACTAAATTATCCTTATACTCAAAAAGACGATGATATTTCGTAAAATGCAAAACTTCAAACACGTTGTGCTAGTCCTAAATATTTTTCAATCGGGATAATTTTGGGGCTACATCAGTCTTTTACCAAGTGGCACCAAATGGTGGGTTGGAGAAAGAATGAAACTGAAGTTGAAAATTTGCCATTACAGATACAACCACCCTAATATATATATATATATATATATATATATATATATATATATTATGCGACCTACTAAAGTTAGAGCGCCAAAGCGACTGGTTCATCCGCGTCTTATAGACAAGGCTTGGAATTCTAAAAGGGCTCTAGAAATCACTGTTAGAAGCAAATCATGTAACAATTTGCTAACCGGTGTTTCTAGACTAATTTGACCCTGCTGAAAACGAAAATCGCTGTTAGCAAGCTGGATTTTTGACCGTTCAATGGGAAAACAAGATGGCGGACAAAATGGCGGTCAGTTGCTTCAAATGGCTATAAGTAAAGTATTGTATGTGACAGGAACACGATTTTAGACTCTAAATTAAGATTATATGGTGCAAGGAATACAATGGAACCAAATACACATATGTAGCACTGCAAGAAAATCAAAATGGCGGACAAAATGGCGGCCAGAATCTTAAAATGGCTGTAAGTGAAGTTATGTATGCAGTGGAATCATGATTTCAGGGTCTAAATCAACATTTTCGGGGTCAAGGAATGCAATGGAAGCAAGGTAACATATGTGGCATTGCACGGAAACCAAGATGGCGGACAAAACGGAAGACAAAATCTTAAAATGGCCATAAGTGAAGACATATATATGGTCCATGCCTTCATCTGTTCCCGCATTGACTATTGTAACTCGTTACTCATTGGCCTACCTAAACTCCGCCTGGCTCCTCTTCAATCGGTACTTAATGCATCTGCACGTTTGATTGCCCGCCTTCCTCGTTTCTCTCACATTTCGACTTTCATGACTGAGCACCTTCACTGGCTTCCTTTGACTGCCCGGATTCAATATAAAATTCTTTTTCTTACCTATAAGATGTTTTTGGGTCAAGCGCCTCGCTACCTTTGTGATCTTATTAGGAAACCTTTCTCTGCTACCGGTGGACGTCCTCTCCGCTCTTTAGACCGTCATGATCTTCTTGTACCACGATCTCGGACTGCCACAGCCCAACATCGCGCCTTTGCCTCTGTCTGCCCTTTACTGTGGAATGGCGTTCCTCCTGTTATTCGTTCCCAGATTTTATCTGGAGGCTTTACTTTTTCTGCCCGTTGTCTTAACCCATTAGTGCCTAGCGTCCCCAAAAATGGGACACCACTTCAAAAATTCACATAAAATTAAATCTGCATTGAAGATGCAATTTAATGTTATAGCCGTTATGCCAACATGCTGATAAAGTGATTCTGACACAAAATGCGCAGCAAAATTTTTTTTATCGACTGAAAATTGTGTTTTTAATCACGCCATTGACCTACTTTAGCAAATGTAAACATTGCGGACTTTCCGCGTCTTATTAAAAAAAATGTGTGCGCATTTCTACAGATCTGTCTTTGGTTTCCCAAAGGTTAGTATATACTATTACAGAAATAATTATATCAAATTCATTTTAATAAAATATAACAAGTGCATTTTGTCACTGAAGCACTGTCCCATTTTTGGGGACGCTAGGCACGAATGGGTACGTGAAGTTCAACACACGCAGTTTTGCATCTTGTGTGGTATTTTAGTCAGATATTGTTTGAAAAGAAGTATAAATGGCTGTTTGTAGGCAGAAGTATCACTTGCAGTGAGAGTTAGCGTTATTATGATGTTATTTGACTCAAATATTTATTGACAACTTCAACTGTAGGCCACATTAGGCCAATGTATATATGTATAGCTTACATGAATATTTCACATGGATAGAAATCGTCCAGAACCTACTAGGCCTATGCAATGTAGTGCAAAATAAAAGTCAAAATGCACTCATTCTGTTGTATGCAGTTGCTAAAAAATTTAATTTAATAATTTAATTTATTAAAATTTATTTGAAATAAATAAGAAAAAAATCAGTCTCTATGTAATTTGTCATTCTAGTCCAAGGTGTCACCCAAACTCAAGAAATGCCGTTGTGCATTGTAATGAATATCACATTCCTGTAACATTTTCCAGTTAGGCCTGCTACAATATCAGTTAGGCCTAATGACTAGGCAACGGTACCGCACTATGTTGAATACACCACTCGGCTTTTGGTCTGATTCCCATTCATGTGAATGAGTTGGTACATGGATCCCAACCCTGGATTAGTCGGGTCACTCGGGTGGCATATTGGTTGCCAATTCAGTTGATTCCTACTAACAACTAGTGGTCCTTTACCACTTCTTTACCACTCTCAGCCTGTAACTAAGCCTTTGTTGGCTACACAGAATGCTCATTGAATACACCACATGGTTACTTTGCTCAGTTAGACCTATAATGGAGTTGGAGTCCATGGGTCCTCAACTTGGTGCGGTTGGTTCATTGCAACAACTATATTGTGTAGGCTGCTATGACTGCTTATTTACCATTCTGTGACTGAAACAGCAGATGAGCAAAACATACCACGATTGAGACAATGCAAGCCAACAAATGTGAAGATTTTCACTTCCTTTGGTCGAGCTGTACAAAACAGAAAAGGGAGGGCCAGTGCATGGATCTAAACACACAGTTGTCTGTCAGGGAAAGGATAAGCTGGTTGGACAAACCAGAAAGTATGAACTTCACTTGCTAGCACCAAATCCCATCTGTTGTAACTCAGATGCATTGTGCGAATGAAAGTCTGCGAAAGTTTGAGAAAAATGAAATGTCGGTCCACATAAGGAGGGTTAGGCCAATAATCTACTACACAAGACTAGTCACTAGTACTTTAGCAATTGAAAAGCTTCATGTAACTGTTTTATGAGCCTTCTGAAACAGTGTTGGTTGCCATTGCTACAGGATATTGATCTGAGACATGAACAGCATTACTATGATTTGCTGCGTGTAAGCAATTCATTTCAAAATGTGAGCAATTTGGCATATAAATGCATTCAAACATACCATTTTTGTTGCAATTTTGCACATAGGGGGCCTACATTTTATTTTAAGTTATTCTGAGTGCAAATTATTTACCTGTTTTCTTAATTTGACTGTATCAACAGTCTTGAGTGATGTAACCTGCACACATCACAATGTAAATCTTCACGTACCCATTCGTGCCTAGCGTCCCCAAAAATGGGACGCTTAAAAAAACTGCTCCTAAAGCATGAAAAGCTAAAATTGTGCAGAATTTGTGTTAGGTATTGTCCAAACTCATCATTTGCAACAAAGTTTTCATGTTTTGAGATGAATTTGAAAAATCAGGCACTAATGGGTTAAGACTTTTCTTTTTTCAGGAGTTCTTCGCACTGGGAGCGCCTCTGATTAGGTTGTACTGTGAGAGGCACTTTATAAATCCCAAAATAGAATAGAATAGAATATATGCAACTAAATCATGATTTCAGGGTCTAAATCAACATTTTCGAGGTCAAGGAAGGCAATGGAAGCAAGGTAACATATGTGGCATTGCACGGAAACTAAGATGGCGGACAAAATGGCGGACAAAATCTTAAAATGGCCATAAGTGAAGACATATATGCAGCTAAATCATGATTTCAGGGTCTAAATCAACATTTTCGAGGTCAAGCTCTCTGAAGTGTGATGAAACCAATATGTGATGTCACATATATAGCACTGCCTGGAAACCAAAATGGCGAACAAAATGGCGGCAAGAGTTTCAAAATGGATGTTAGTGAAGTCATGCATGCAATGGGAACTTGAAAAAAAAATTTGCCAGGTCTTTGCAAGATGGTATCTGAGACCTCTGCAGTTGAATTTATCTCCAATGTTCCCTTATTTGACCAGATATGATCATTCAAATTATCGCAATGCCTTCAGGAAGTCTTAAACCAAGGAGTGTTCTTCAAAAGAACACTGACAAAATTATAAAAGAAGATTTGTATATCATGCAGTGCCTTATTACATCGTATCAAGCTGACTGTCCCATGGATATGAAAACACGATTGTGCCATGGACTTTTCTCAAAACCAATGGGATTGGATTCTCTCTGCAAAAGTAACTTGTCCAGTCCGTATTTCTATAGCAGAGGCATATCATTTGTTTATTTAGAATATTTTACGTAGCGCCTCTTCAAGGTGGGCTGCCCGGAATCGCCCCCCACTTAACCACAACTAAATAGGACAGTTTTTTATTCTTAAGGAACAGAGTGGAGTGAACCATGGGCATGCAATAGACGCTGTGAAAAGGGTTTGGCCATTCCCATTCTAGATTTTAGAACCAGCTACAGAGAATGAAAGGTGATGTCAAATAGCAGACCGCGAGTGAACCAGCCCAGCTTGGTCCGCCAACTGAAGAGTAGATCGACGCTGGACAGGTTGAAAAACAGAGTTCTTTCAGACATAGTGGGGCTATAGCCTAGTCCATCAAGGCACTACCTAAGCAACACAGAGAGCCTGCAGGCAATCCGCTGCGGGAAAGGGAGCCAATGCAAGACATCCCGCATATTGTATGAGACATGACCAAATATTGTGATATGCCCATAGGCTAAGTCGCGACACAGTTCATCCGACCTGCTGCAGACAAATTATTGTAGGACAAGCAATGGCTCAAGCAATAGGGAACCTCCAAACGCGAAGACAGTTGGTGACCTGACAGATACAGTGGATACCTGTGTACAGGTAACCTACTTTCGATTGGCTACAAGAGGGTTAATAATTATTGCCTTCGATAGATATAGTGGACATTGCTTTTAAAAAGTGAAAGCGTACAGAACATCACAGCCACAACTCTGCCACTGTGTGGGGCCTTGAAATACTCCGTTGTCGGAAAATTGGGTGAATGTTCTTGGCATGCTTGTAAGAAAGACTGATCTAGCTTCATTCCTGTCCATTCAGCTCTCAGCAGCCACATTTGGAGATATGGACCTTATGAGCTCATTACCAAACTGTCAGTTTGGTTGCTGGTGGTTACGTGAAAAAAAGATAAGGGTCATATGTGTTTGCTTTATATTTAACGGTGTTTTGGTGATGGCAGGAACATCAGTGGAACGGAGGCTCATCCAATTCACGCAACTATGAAGAATTGAGTGGCTTTTATGCTACAACTGGATGTGATTTAACATATGTAGCAGGAATCAGCTGAAAGAATGCTTGAATAAACTACTTGAAAGTTCCCACTTACTTTCTACATTTGAAACATTCCCTTATGAGCTCATTACCAAACTGTCAGTTTGGAAAGGCCTATTTTTTACTAGATATTGATGTTCAGATATCATCCTCATCTTCATCAGATGGAGTGTGGTGGAGGAAAGTAATCTTTACCAGTGTGTGCCAAAGCCACATTATAGAGTTTGTCTATAGGCTACAGCAAATCATGTGAAGTTGACAAATGTAGCATCAGACTCTGCTGCTATCGAAGTGCGATCTTGTCATGTGCACTCAGGTGCAATTGCATTGACTGCAACAAGGCCTGAATTGACTCTACGGTACCCTATATCCGTCAAGTCATGAAAAGTTGAAACTATTGATACGTCAAGTTATGAAACATTCAAGCATGCATACTGTATATACATAAAGCCAGCAATAGTTAAACTGCAGTGCAGTCATAGGTTACTAAAAATTTCCACTGTAGGTATGACAATTTCACTGCATAACACTGCATGTGATTTTGTTGGAAGCATATGACCTGGAAATTACTAGTCCAGACTGAAATCTAGTCTCCATCGTATATGTTCAAGACATCACTCATAGCCAGTTGAAGTTTTTGTGTTCACCATTAGGCTACCAACTTATTTTATAATTAGGCTACATAACATTGTTTTTTTAGCGTATTAATTTTAATCAAGATAATATTCAACGATATTATATTTCTAAATAAGCGAAAGGGTTGTTTATATTGGCAAGAAACTCCATTTAGAAATAAATTTCCTTCTCAAATCCACTTTCATATCTCCATAGGAATAATTTTTAGGGAGAAATTATTTAAACTGGTCAAATCAATCGTAAAAATTTTGAAAGTCACGTTTATTTGTGCTTAGTTGCGACGATTCCCATTGACTGGGGGTTAGGCTATAGCAGATTAAAATAATATATGTATTCTCACTTGTGACTGGATGAAAAACATGCGGTTGCAGGCCCAGTGATATTTTAGTTCTTAGATTAATTTTCCTTCTAGTTCTTATTCACTTCTGTTGACGTGATTTTACTCCTACTTCTACTTCTAGTTCTCAGATAATTTTACTTCTAGTTCTTATTCACTTCTGTTTGAAGCAATTTGACTTCGACTTCAACTTCTAGTTCTCAAACAATTTCTCTTCTTCTTCCTGTTTGAGTTTAGACATAATTTTACTTATCTGTGGACTTGTCAGTTTTTCTCACTCTTGCAATTTGCCAATTTAGCCTATATTCACGATGATAGACATAATGCTTTCTGCGTGATAACACTTTTGAGTGGTGCTTTATTAAAAGCTTGGAATTTAAGGCTTATAATATAAAGCTTCAAATTTGTGGGTTTTTCTGGGGATTAAACTCCAGGCTTGGGTCCAGTTTTGTCGAATACATGGTTTTCATTGCCAAGAGGCTGGAAGAAGGTATTTTTTTATCTTAAATAGACGCTTTATTGATGAAAAAATGCAAGTTAAATAGAAGCTGGATGAAGGTATTTTTGATCTTAAATAGACGCTTTATTGATGAAAAAACGCAAGTTAAATAGAGGCTGGATGAAGGTATTTTTAGATCTGAAATAGAAGCTGGATTGACTTAAGGGGGGAAATGTCCGGGGGGGAAATGTCCTAGTCGAAATCAAGGGGGGAAACGTCCAGGGGGAAATGTCCGGGGGGGAAATGTCCGGGGGGGGAAATGTCCAGGGGGTAAAATGTCCTACATTCAGTCTGGATATGAATACAAAGAACTAAACATCCCCAAATGCGATATTGTAATGTGATGTGAATGAATCAGAATAAGATGTTGTAGTCTACGACTATTTACAGAGTACTAACAGGATTTTGCAGAACTAAAATAAAGATGACAAAAGCATATTATCGAGGAGAATAATTTGTAAGCTAACTGTAAACTCTGAGGCTTATTTTTACTTCAGTTTAAGCAAAGTGGTCCGTTTCCTTCTTTGCCCTCAAAATATGTTGCCGCTGTTGCGACAGAAATTGTTTAAAAGCCTAATATAATTATTTCACCGTGAATATTAAATCAGGTCCTGGCCATGGAATTCTGTTGGTTTCTCTCTCCAAGGCAATCCTGCGCTCTTCTCTACACCAGAGAAGACCATTCTCCTTTTCATAGCCAGCCTCACCAAGACAGAGTCCATTGCCAGCAGACTGCCTCTGTTCAGTATCAGATGCCTGACCAGTGACCATTTAAGATAGAGATTTCTCCCTATTCACTGGCCAATCATATACCTAACTCCTTTGGTCACCCTGCCGGTCGACCTCTGACTTCCTCAGACGACCGGTGTCATCACCTCAGCCCTGCATTACCCCAATTTGCATATCAAGAGCCCATAACCCAAACCGGTTTAGACTAGTTTAGAGCCATAATTATGACCCCGGGTATACAGGTAAAACGTCTCTTTGTGAGTAATCTGCTTCCTCACAATACTAAAACACGACCCATAAAAATCAGAAGTTTCTTCATTTTCGTTCAAAAAATATTTATAGCCTACTTCTTATTCTTATTCACTTCTGAAGGTCTTAATTCCACTTCTTATTCTATTCTCGATCTTAACATAGGGGAGGTGGGGGCAAGAGTGGTATAAAGTCACAAAATGTGGAATAAAATATGCAATATTAAACATATCAAGATGAAACGTGTTTTGTAGTGTAGGTAAATCATCGGTGCATCCATAAAATTGCTTAAATTGCTACTGGATACGATTTCTTCTTCAAAATCTGACTTGGGGTGGAGGCACCCAAAAGGCCACTCTTGCCCCACCATGTGGGGCATGAATATCATGTCACTTTTACCCCTTGTTGAGGGCAAGACTGGCATGCCCAATTGACCATCGTACCCCCAGAGACAGTAACATAGGCTACGTCTTCAACAATTTTGCTTTAAAACAATGAGCAGGAATTTATCTTACATATTAAATCAGACTATTGCACACAGCAATGCATACATTGCATAGTGTGATGAGAAGATACCTTTTCTGAAATCCCTCAAGTACCGGTTTTGCTAAGCAATCTACAGAATTGGCACTCTGTATTAAGCTTGAATCACAAAAATCACAACAATGCTAAATAGTTTCTGACATTTAGACAAACGTCGTAGTCAGTAAACAACAAAGACAAAAGCACACAAGAAATACAATGTAAGTCCATTGTGACTTTTAATTTTCTGTGTTTCAAATGCATTTTTTTATTTCTCGGTTTCCATTGTCATTCCATGTTCAGGTACCTGCCATCGCAGAAGGTATCCCCCTCTTTGCTCCATCTTATGCACGTTTTCCTCTATAGCAGCGGTTCTCAACCTGTGGGTCGCGACCCCCGCGAGGGTCGCCTGACGATTTGCCAGGGGTCGCCTGGGCCTGTCAGAAATTTGTAAAAGAGGTGAGCCAATCATTATAGATTACGGCAGTGAATTTAATATTTTCTGTTTTAGTTTTCAAATATAAATTCCACTTTTACCATAGGCCTACATCTGAAAATTAAACAATATTCGGTTTGCTCAAAGAATCAATGCTGCCAATTGTAGTGAGAATCGTTACAGGGGCGGAGACTTGGGGTGACAGTGAATGGTCCCATCGAAATAAGTGGCGAAGACCAAGCTTCTTATGTCTTCCATATTAATTTTATTCATAAATATTCATAAATATCATTATAAATTTATTGTGTTATCCACTGCTTATCCATTACAAGCAATTTTATTAGGATACCAGCTTAAAATGTCATTATTACCGTTTGAAAATGAAAACAAATTTCAAACAATGTGTTGGGAACATTTATTGAAGTCTGAAATCATGTAGGCCCTAGGCCTATCTGAGCACTGAAATCATGAGAAACTTTGTTAAGATGACAGCTTAAAATGACACAGTTACATTAGGGGAGAGTGCTACAAGACGCCCAGGGCGGGTAAGATGCCCATCCCCTTTAAAACGGTTGAAAAGATACATATTCGTGTTTTAGATGTCTCATTGCATGAAGCGACATCTTGTGAACTTCCCATAACAATAATATTTCAATATTCGAGATATTGACGCGATAAATCAATTTTCTAAATTTTCACCACTTTTGAGTAAGTACACATTTACGAATCTTCCTAATTTTCTCTTTAACCGTATGCAGTAACAATTCGCGCATTTCAACGTTTATTCTGTGCTCGCTTGCAGTTGTTTTAATGGTTTTACATAAATCTTAAACATTGATCTTGTTAAATAAAACGGCGTCAGTAGAGCAGGACTCGAAAATTACAAGATGCCCATGGTCATCTTGAATACATGGGTAGCATAGAGATTACAAGAAGCCCATGGGCGTCTTGAGTGTATAGGAAGCCTGGTGATTACAAGACGCCCATGAGCATCTTTGATACTATGAGCAAATGGCCAAAAATCGGTACCCACCATGACACCACCTTTTACTCATAAAAATACGGGCCCATATGCAAATTTATCAGTGTTTATTGAATCTATTTCACCCTTGCCCAAAACTTCAGTGAAATGGAAAGAATGCAGGAAGTGTAAATGTTGGTGTCATGAAGAATGTACAGACAAAAAGACATCCCAAGAATTCGTGCTTGACTTTTGTCACTAGTCTGTGAAAATGACAATATAATGACTTACAACATGAGATTGGGTTTTTGCTTCTTGAGTTTTGAATTGCTTTGTATCTTTAGGACCTTTTAGTCTTCGTTCAGTTGGTTTTCTCTCATATGCAGTTTTTTGCTTTAGTCTAAAAATGCATGATCGTTTTAGTCAATTTCCATTGCTCCAAGATGCCCATCCTATGGGCGTTTTGTAGTATAGGGTTCCTAAGACGCCCAGTTTGGAGGGGTCTACTTTTTAAAATTTACACAATTGGTCTTATTGAATTAAGTTCTATGGTTGTTGTCATTGCTTCATTAATGATCACTTTTTGCATTGGGGTCATACATGTTCTTCTCTTGGAATACATACCCAAGAAAAGCACAATTTTCCTTAGCATGGGCGTCTTGGAGCACTCTCCCCTATGCAAATCCAAAATATCGCAAACACTTGGGAGGCGACACTTTGAAGTCTTAAGCCCTGACTATTAGTATTGAAAAGTGAGCAATTTGGCGAAGCTGACAGCTTAAATCGCTACCACTGCAACGTGGAAATTCAGAAACGTTAGCCTAAACAATGGAGAGAGAGAAAAAATTACAGTAGGCCTATTTATTTACTAAAGTCCTCAACCATGTCTTTCCGCAATGCAATTATGAGAAATATTTTGAAATGGGAGCATACAAATTTTATGCTTAATGTTACCATTGCGGTGTGGAAATTCAAAATAATTTAAATAATGCGAGGGACACTTTTGAAGCCTTAAAGAACAACTATCAGCGCTCAAATGGTGAGCAATTTCGTTAGAAAAACAGCTTTAAATGATACCATTGCAGTGTGAAAATCTAAAAATGTCGCAAATGGGGAGAAGCATTTAGGCTACAACCCCCCTCTTGCCGAATAGACTTATGAAACTTGAACTTCAAACCATTGAATAGACAGCTCTCTGACTCGCAAGTGCCAGGTAGCCTCATACAATTGACAAAAGCAGTTTTCGAATTGTGAAATGAAAATGCATAAAAAACGAACAACGAAAACAAAAAAGTGAGGGAGGTTACTCAATCAATTTTGTTGTAGGGGTCGTCACAACTTTCGAAATGCTTCCAAGGGGTCGCCGCACAAAAAAGGTTGAGAACCGCTGCGTTAGAGAGTGACATGGGAGTGGTTAGTTATCAGAGTAACCCTGATATACTCGCAGATATGGAATTTTGAAAGCAACAATAATATTGTGAAAATGTAGGCCTACAGTAAGTCGGAAATTTAATATTTGAGGGAAGGGCCTTGGCTCAAATTTTAAATTTCCGACTTACTGGAAGGCCTACTCCTGCAGTCATGGAAACAAAGTTCACAATTTTATTTTATTAAACGATAACGTAATTAATTTTCAATAAAATAGTTCTAAATCTTTTCAGTTTAAAATGTTGCCATTTTGCTATATGGAAATTAAAAAAGTTCTGATGAGGGGGCGCACATCAATTTCCCTCTCTATACTCTGCGCTACGCGCCTCGACGATCGTCCGCCGGACGCTCGTTCGCCCCCAGAAATCTTGATTTGCCCACAGAGGATGTGGCCTAGATTAAACACTGGAAGACATGTGATTATGGAAATTACGGAGACGGGACTGTAGGGGTCAAAATATGAACTACAGGTCTGATAAGGTCTATCTTTCTGTTCCCGTGTCACTCTCTAGTTCGCGCTTAGGCCTATATGAAAATTCGAATGTTAGTTCACTCGACCGTTGCATGCACATACTTTGCCACCGGGAGGGCAGTGGCAATCCAAATGAGGGCAGCAATCTTCTTGTGTATTACACGAATCTCTATAACTGCTACAGGGTGCTCTATTCAATGACTTCATGAACCTTCAAAATAATGCAAACAACAAAAACATAAACTGATCGAGGAGCACATTCTCTTATTTAGGAATTGACAAACTGACTGACTGACTGACTGATTGACTGGCTGACTGACTGAACTGACTGACTGACTGACTAACTGGCTGATTAACTGACTGTATGTTCTATATGTATTCGTTTTATTGGGACAATAACCGGTCGACACAACGCGACAGTTAACGAGCACAAAAAGAACAGCGGATAAAGGAGTGTAGGACATTTCCCCCCATGGACAAACCCCCGGACAAAACCCCGGACATTAACCCCCCGGACAAATTCCCCCCTTGCTGCGAAAATAGCCTATTTCTGTAGGTATAAATTCGTTTCATCCAACTTCTATTTAAATAACAATTTTTTTATCAATCCAGCTTCAATTTAAGCAAGAATATTTTCATCAATCCAGCTCCAATTTAAACAAGAATATTTTCATCAATCCAGCTCCAATTTAAACAAGAATATTTTCATCAATCCAGCTCCAATTTAAACAAGAATATTTTCATCAATCCAGCTCCAATTTAAGCAAGAATATTTTCATCAATCCAGCTCCAATTTAAACATGAATATTTTCATCAATCCAGCTCCAATTAAAACATGAATATTTCCATCAATCCAGCTCCAATTTAAGCAAGAATATTTTCACCAATCCAGCTCCAATTTAAACATGAATATTTTCATCAATCCAATTGTCCTACCCTAGGGGGAATTGTCCGGGGGTTTTGTCCGGGGGTTTGTCCGGGGGTTTGTCCGGGGGAAATGTCCGCGCCCCGGATAAAGCTAATAGACGTTTTATCGGTACGTGACGTTTTGGCGCCGCTATAACAATAACAATTGCTCTCAGACGCGTGAAACAAAATTTGTTTCACGCGTCTGAGAGCAATTGTTATTGTTATAGCGGCGCCAAAACGTCACGTACCGATAAAACGTCTATTAGCTTTTAGTATTTAATACATCAGTAGGATGTGATCGAATTTGGCTTAATATATTATATTTTTCAAATTTCATTCAGTATAGGGTAATCGTTAATCGTAATGTGTTACGACACTATATAATTTTCTTAATAAGGCAAATTTGTCGAATGACGACACTAACCTATATCTAACCCTAACCGACCATCACGACGCCTAACCTGACCTAACAGACCATCACGACGCCTATTCTGACCCTAACCAACCCTCACGACCCTAAATCTGAATCTAACCGACGCATCGGTCCCGGATACTATAATTATCCCCTTAATAGTAGCATTACCTAATACTAATAATTATAATCACATTGACCAGGAATTGACCCCTTCAGATCGCGTCGGGAATGTATGTTACACATACATTCTTAGCTATTTCGGATATAACTTTTGAATGGCGTGGCATATCATTACAAAATTCACCTCGAAACGTGCGTAAATTAACCTCCTACAACTACCTACGTCCTACAATATCATAATTTTATACTCTAGAATGAACGTTAAAAAAATTCCCTGACAAAACGGCGGTGCCAAAACGGCGGCACCAAAACGTCCTGTTTCGACGTTATATAAAGCATCCGTGTGACGAAGTTTTTATTGTTTTTACTGGTTTACTCAAATGGATGCGGCCTAGGGCGAAGATTGTACTTGCTAGGATGATAGCTTTGAAGAGGGCAGCATCAGCAGCCTCAGCCATAATAATGTCTGCTTTTTGGGAGTCTGAATCCAGCTCGTCTGACGCGTCCCAGGAACTTTTCGATGCGGCCGACCTCGCCAGCGCTCAGCAGTCCCCACCAGAGCGTAGATTGAGGAGAAACATGAGCTTAGTCATCTTAGTGTTTTGTCAACATGCTCCGAGACATATTCTGATTGTTCAGCGTGGTTTGACGCTGGATCTCTTCGACGGAGAGGAAAACAGCTCCTCCTCCTCGTCTTCAATAAGCTTTTCTGTCTCGTGACACCAAAATATTGATACAGGTGAAAATGGCTATAGTTTTTTTGCAGGTTTTCTGCCTTTGTGATGCTCAACAAGACTGTGAGAGAATTTGCGGAGCTGAAATCAGATGCTGTCAGCATAAAACCATAGAGACATCACTATTTTCCTCACGTCACGAGTTTACTATTGCACTGGGCATCTCCGAGAAAGAAATAATTCTTTGCAAGTTGTGTCTACTAATTTGTGAACATAGCCTACCTCTTGGCTCGCATTGGTTTGTCTTGTAGCCTACCTCTTCAGTAAAGATTGAACTCAACAGAGATTCTGTATGCAGCAGAAACAAAATTAGATAATTATAGCCTACAGGCCCTACACAGCGTTTTAATTCTGTCTGTCATTCAAAACTGTTCAATAAACTAAATGCAGAAATTCAATAGGCCTAAGCCAAAGGCCATTGAATATGTTTGCAATAGAAAGAATGCAATCAGTCATTAAAATTTTATGCTTAAGGAGTCCTTATAAAATAGTAAGATTAACATATATGAAAGAAATGTATTGCGATTAATTTGCAGTGAATTGCGTTTAAAAAATTAATCGTGCGATTAATTTCGATTAAAATTTTTAATCGACCAACAGCCCTGCTATAAATGCTTTCATAAGCATTTGCTAGGAGAGTGTGAAAAGATTTGTAGTCCTGCAGGCTGGATATTCTCTTAATTAATAAGATAACCAACATGCGTTCTCTGGCCGACACGCGTTGTAAACAACGAGCAGCCGCGTTCCCCAAATGTGTCTCTGCGGTCTACACTCTACAGTCGCAGCATTGGACTAGTATAAATACGAAGATTGCGTCACTCACCATCTGCTATAGCGAATATAAACGACAGGAGTTTAGAATCGACAATCATGACGTAATGGTGACTCTAAACACCTAATAACCTGTCGGATTGTCGCCTGTTTAGGGGTGCCACTACCTTAGTCTATTAAGCATTAGTAGGCCTAGGCTACGAAAGCCTTATTATTGATTATAATGTGTTATTTTACATCTTCGACATGTAAACGGATGCGCTGTGTCACCGGGATAAATTACGTATGATTTATAACTAAACGTATACAGGCATACTCTACTCTTAGAAGCATAATTCAAGTGCTGATTATTTTGAAACTGCGAGGCATGTCCAGTGGCGGCGCCAGAATTTCAGTTTTGGGGGGCTAAAGGGGGTAAATCGTCAAAAAATTTAATTTTTACATGGGGAAAAAATGGATGCCCCCCTTAGCGCCGCCACTGGGTATGTCTGCTCACTCTTCGGTGGATCACCTTGCACCAATGCATCTTGCAGAACGCTGACCAAGAGCAGGAAGAAGAGCACCTTCATTTTTCAAACTATGTTGTTCCTGTATTTAAAAAAGCAATCAGTTACATTGTTTTATTGAGTGATCATCCAATTCAACATATCTGACGGTCTTCCTCTTCTCTGTTCCCTCCTCAAGTTTTTTCTTAAAGGACCGGCCAAATAAGTTGGCATTCTTCTCAGCGTGTGTCGGATCAATTTCTTTTCTTTCTGCCTCTTATTGTTGCTTGTCATGGTTCCTTTCATCAATCCTTCTCATGAGTTCATTTCTTATGCTCCATCCTGCAGATATCCTCCATTCCTCCTCCGATGCGGAGTTTCAAGTTCCAAGCTTACGCAAAAGAATGATCATTTTGCAATATACATTAACGCAGTGCTGTCCAACGTGCGGCCCGCGGGCCGCATGCGGCCCGCGGAGAGATTTCAAGTGGCCCGCCAGAGCATGCTAAATTCTTCCACAGTGTATGAAATGAAACAAAGGACAAAGTCTAGTCGAATTCAACGTTTTTTAAATTGATATTGTAATGGTTTCTGGGGTTTGAAAAGCCACCGGAAAAGTCAACTCGACAGCAGTAGGCCTACTATAACTAATAATTATCTTTTTCTTTCTCGTGGTTAGGCTGCCGTAGTGTATAAAAAGACTCACAAACGACTAATTCTTGTTTTGAACAATTAAATTTTTATCGCTGTATTCAAACCAAACTGACCTCGCATACCGTCCAAACCGTTCATCACTTCTAGTCAGTTTCTGAGTTGTGTAGCCTACAGCGCTTCAGCACGTCAGTGAGTAGGACTAGGCTAGCTGCAACAGTTCCGTTCGAGAGATTGCCCAATTGGAGTCCTGTGGCTGAGGGTTGAAAGGAAACTATCGATAAGAATCCATGCATGGACAGAACCTATGAACGGCGATGTCTTTGAATCTGCTGACGACAATGATTGTTCCTTAGACTGGTTTCGACTCAGCCACAGGGTGGAGATGCACAAAAAAGCTGTAACTTGGAGATAAAATGAAGAGCTGAGTTTGTCAGACCGTGGCTGCAAGGCTGGGCTACAAACTTAAAATGCAGCTGAGCGTTCCTAATAATTTTGGGGCTGATCTATAATCAAGCATCGTATTATACACTGTACAATTGTTCATTACAATAATTCCATGAAACAGTTAAAAATTACCAGTAAATTTTTGACGATGCTTTTGAGCTCATTGTTGCGGCCCTCGGCTTCAAGAGTTTTGCTTCTGCGGCCCATGGGGCCAAAAAGGTTGGACAGCACTGCATTAACGCCTTAATAGAAGCATCGGCAAGCAAGAAGATGGACAAATGAATTGACGGAGAGAAATCAGACCAATAACTCGGACAGACAACAGGGTGAAATACCTTATAGTAGTCGAGATCTTCGTCTTGTTTCGGAACTGCGAAGAAACTGCTTTCGTGTTGCAACCTGTCTGAAGAAACGATGATGACGGTTGACTGTCGTTTAAAATGAAAGACTCATATAATAGGTATTGTGCTACCGATATTCTTTTGCATTTGCAGTTAGCAGAACTACATGATATCTTGCAGTGCACCCTTAGAAAATTTAAAGGATTGGTTTTTTCAGATAGGATCATGTTTTTAAAAGAATTTTTTTGTCTTCGTATAGTCTGTATCTCAATCTGAAGCAGTTCCCGCAAGTGTTTTGTATTTCATGTAGGTCTAGTAACAGGTAAGCACGGTATGCACGATCGGGTGACTCGTACTGGTGCTACATGTAACACGTGACCTTAACCCTCAGGCTACCAAGCTTTTTTTGTAACACTGACTACCAAGGGGGGGTGGTTACCACCCCCCTGGATTTTGGGTTTCGTTTGGAATATCATAACTTGTAATACACCATTCGATTCCGCATTCATTTCTGCACAAAATGGTATATTTAGGTTTAGACAATATGAATGCCCCTCGAAATTATGAATTTTTTACCATAGGCACCCGTCGATTACACGAAAACGTATGCTTACGTATAGGGAATATATTAGATTTTATTTATTTTGAACATGATTTATATATACAATAATAGTTTACATATAATAAAGTCCAATTATCAACAATAAAAACTAGTAATAAGTCTGTTTTATGTACAAACAAAACAAAAAAACATGTTATATCTGCTGAAAAACGTTTACGCAGACATATCGGTTCGCGTTGCAAAAAACCCCAACATTTTTATACATTTTAATTTATTTTGAGCACTTCCGGTCATCAAATTCCAAATTATTTAGTATCAAAAAATAGCCCTAAATGCCCTCTACAGAATGGCATAATTTATTTATATTAAAAAATAAATTATAGATAAGTTATAATATAAAAAACATGAACATTTTATGAAAATAAAACACCTTTATATATATTTTAATTTATTTTGAGCACTTCCGGTTGTCAAAAGACAACTCAGTGAGCACGGAAATGTAGCCCCACATTCCCTCTATAGAATGGTATAATTTGTGTCTCTTAATATAAAAGGGCGGAAAAGTTATAGACGATATTCTAGGGGGGTGGTATCCACCCCCCTGGTACCTTTGGTATATCGAGTGTAACTTTTGAACGGTAGGGGGCATCATAAAAATTTTTGGCTCAAAATGTGTCCCAATGAACCCTCTACAGCTACCAATTTTTTCAAAATTTTATTCCAGACGGAACGCGTTTGATTTGCGAAAAACCTAGGGGGGGTGGCAACCACCCTCTTGGTAGCCCGAGGGTTAATAACTTTTGAGCTTTCAAGGCCTATTCGGTTTGCGCATCAGTTCGAAATAGATAAGGATAAAGCACAGGCATTGATAAGGCACTGATAAGCAGATAAGACAGGACATAGACATTGATCAACAGGTACAGTGGTACACAGCTGGTTACGTTATCTGAAAATAATATTGTCTTGCTTAAGTTGTGCACTGAGTTAAAGATCATAAAGATAGGCCTACGCCTTAAACGTGCACGTGATACTTTTGTCGTGCTAAGCAATACATTATTTCATGCCATCCATCGATTGTGTCAGACCATCTGCACTGGCCTGACACGAGGATCTTCATTCAGAAGCAGGGTGAGAGTTGCCGATTGAGGAGGGGGTGAGGGGATTTCAACCAGGGCTGTACTGGTAAATTTTGAAGTGAGTACACGCTGACCGGGAGAAAAATCTACCTTTTCAGTCATCCGCCGAAAAATGTCCCCGTTTTCTCCGTCCGAAAAATCTGATGACTTTTTTATAGTCATCCGCTCCGAATTACGTGAAAATACACCTCAATATCCTTTGCCTTTTCCGTGCGTATACCCACACGCTCTTTGTGAGGCGAGAATACGCTGTATACCAGCGTAAACCCTGGTTTTCTACGGTGAGTATACGAGGGGCCGTCCATAAAGTACGTCACGCTATTTTTGACCATTTTTGACCCCCCTCCCCCCTGTCACAATCTGTCACAAATCTCGGACCCCCCGCCTAAAGTACGTCACACTTTCGAACAAATTTTTTAAACATGACCATTTACCTAACCCTCTAAACCCTAGGATACTATCCTTAATTCCTCTGATAGTGACGTGTGTCCCTAAACGCTTTGATAGTGACGGAAAATCAACTTTTATCCCGCCAGGCCGGGTTTTAGACACACCTGGCCGGGCCGGGTCGGATTTTAGGTACTAAAAACAAAAAAAATTAAAAGAATTAAAAAAATAAATGTGTGACGTCACACATGGCCTGACCCCTCCCCCCTGTCACAAACTGTCACACTTTCCTAGACCCCCTCCCCCCCCTGGAGCGTGACGTACTTTATGGACGGCCCCCGAAGCCGTTTTTTCCCTGAGGTAAGTATACGCCGTATACCCACGTATACCCTTGATTACAGCCCTGATTTCAACCCCTTAGTCTGTCTTAGGTTTCATTGTTAAGTCTTCGTATCACACACCAATTCACGTGGATCATAATTATTGTCCGACCCTTAGTCATTTTTCTACAATGTTCGTACTGTGAACAGAAGCGATTTAGACATCATCAGATTCTGTCTAGCTATCGAATTATTTGCCTGCCAGTTACAGTAGTGATCGCATGCACACTGGGGACCGATGAAACTCGAGAGCTTTCATTGTAAGACGCAACGTTTCGTTTTCTGTCGCCTGACATTAATTGGGGCGTAGGGCTACAAACTCTCGTAGACCCTACATGATATTGAAAACTGGCTGTACTGCGAGATGTGGTGGAACTTGAGGATACAGTGGAACTCCCGACGCAGGACCAAAGAAATCGCATGTCCCGAGTGCTATAATAGGCACCAGATGCAGCCCATCTACATCTGACTTGCACCGGTTGAATTATTTTTCTTTAATCATTTTTTTCTTTCTGACTACCTGCGACATGTCATGAAGATCTGAATAAAACGAATATACACACTAAGTGAATATGCCCGCTCCCTTGACTAAAATTTGTAGGTGCTGTAAAAGCATCGAGATTACGATCACAATGACGGTGCGCGCTTACACGGAAACAGTCTTCGTAGGTCGGCCAAGCTATGTTATGAGTTTTGAGTGGAGAGCAGACGATGAGGGCAACAGTTACTGTTACTTTGCTGTTTGAGAATTCCGCACTCATTGGAGTCCATTTTGGAAGTTGAGATGTCGTCTTTCGAATAGAAAAGTGTATTAATTAAAAAGCAATGGAGCATACTTGACGACAGTCGAATATGGACTTGACGTTCCCGGCAAAATTATGAGTCCATAATTGGGAAAGCCTATGTATGAAGATACCATGGAATTTGTCGCACCGTGCACCTCAGTTAACGTTTAAAATAGCTATTCCATCAGTAATGGGCCGTCACATATAATCTTTATACCGTAACTCGATCCGGACCACTATGGATTAGCTTACTCTCACGGACAACCCTTCTGACTCAACCCAGCGCCCGTGAATTGGCGCTTGGCTTTCGAGTGGCGCTTTAGAAATTTCGAGTTCACGATTACGACTACGATCTTTACCAAAAAGCGCTTGTTTTATGTCGTAATTCAACTTCAGAGAGATGCCGTAGGGCGTAGGCGATAGATGGTTCGCTACACAGACTGCGGGATTTGTCCTCGTGCTACCAGGGACCCTGGAGATTTATTTTCACGTGGACTTCAATTCAAAACAGATGAAACAGAACAAAGAAATTGATCAACAGATAAAGCAGAATACATGCGCTGGAAATAGGGAGCCAGCGCAGGGTGCTAAGCAGGTAAACTGAAACAGAGGCAAACTTAGAGATTCGCCCAATTAGCCGGGCTGTATAACAAAGATCAATGACCTAATCGAGCTATCAATACTACAAGCAGTTGTGTTGTGATCTGTTCTGTTCCTAGCCATCCTCGGTAGGCTGCGAGGTTCGGCCGCATCATGCACGATGTTCCTCCAACGATTCCTGTCCTCCGTCATTCTTAGTATTTCTCCAATGTCTTTGCGTTTAATTTTGCATGATGCTGTTTGGAGAATATAAGATGGTAGGTCCCCAGGTCTTTCCATCTCGCAGTAAGTAAACCTTACTCCGGTAATGCCAGATATGCCCTCCCCACTCTGTAGACCTGCTGTTGTCCTTCTCTGAATCTTCCGCCATGTCTACTAAGGTCTCGCTGCTGCCCAAGACCTGCCTCTCACGTTGGCCAACCGTTTCGGAGTTCCTGCTGAGCCTGTCCAACTCGCGTAGCGCCCAAGGTGGTACTTCAGTCAAAGACTTTCACCACTGTTGGCATACCCTCAGCAAGCAATCTCCTACTTAGTTGTTCACCCCCTCACGACGTTGAGGTGTGAGTCGGACTTTGTGGAGGACTATAAGCAGACCAACCAGAATAAAGCAGAAGCAATCCAAGCGGCTGGTGACTGAAGCTTGAACAAGGGCGGCAGCAGCACCACGGAATACAGAGTGGAAGAGTGGGATGAGCGGGGTGGCCCTGGGCGTCCTATGTCTCTAGGTGCAAGGTTTCAGGTAAATGGCGGCAAAAGCGTGGCCATGCACTGGAAATGGGATATTTGTGGTTTTTGTTTTTGCCTCACATCGTCCCCCATGGCGAGGGGATTGGTCAAACTTTCCACTGGGTGGTCCTGGTGGTCCTCTATCTATGTATAGGTGCAAGGTTTCAGGCCAATCGCTTCATAAACTGCGGTCTTGCATTCTGGACAAAGTTACATACATACATAGTTTCTACATACATGCAGAGTTTTTACATAGATGCAAACAGACATAGCCTACATAGGCTACATAATTTTAATCTATGTAATTAATCGTGGCGTGTTTTATATGATAATTGATAATAATGTGGCTTCAAGCGCAGATTCAGGGACCCTGAAAAGGGATCGACGATCCCGATCTGGACATTTAGACAGTAGAGAGCTTCTTCGGATTTCTTAACGAGTTGTTTGTCACTTTACAGAGAAAGTTTGAAGACTTGTGCATTAACTTTTGATGTGTTGTTGAATACTTGGCAATACAATTGTGACTTCCTGGTTAGCAATTGCGTAACTTCTTCCAGATTGTGGTGGTGACTATTCTTCTGCTCACTACTCTTTCCATTCCCTTCCCTTCTCTCTCCCCTCGCTACAACAGTACACCACTTGGATTTTAAATCCTGCCACTTGTTTCGTTTATGTGATGCCTCTCGAGGAAACTGTGAGTAATGCGCGTTTTTGGACTATTTCAACACCTACAATCTTAACCACATGGCTGTCGCTTGTGTGTTAACCATAAACAGCCGCGTCATCCGAGAGCTTTTTACTGTCGGGCTGCAGCATTGGACTACTCTTTACGCATATAACAACATTCGTCAAATTTGAGGCAGGAGTATAACATCGGCATTTATCCTTCCGAGAACATCTTTATCAGAACATCACGGCTTCTCAAGAACACTTTTCCTCCAAGATTTAACATCAACAACCTGACAGATAAGCGCCTTTACGGCTGCCGTTACTTTACTTTCTTTTTCTACAAATGTTTTGTTACATTATTATTACTATACTTATCTATTTTATTATTTCTGTGTCTTACTTTACATTTTTGACATGTAACCGGGTGCGGTGTGTCATCAAGAATTGTCTGATTTTCATTTAAACGAATATGCAATACATCACTTTGTAACCTTGTGCTTTCAGCTCTCTGAGCTCTAGCGACCGACATGATCCATTTTCTCCATATCTTTCTTTCTGATGTCGCCTCCCTTAGTTCTTCCAAGTTCATTCCTGTTGCTTCGTGAACCTCATCCATCAACCTTTTCCTTGGCCGCCCTTGTTTTCTTCCTCCCTCTCCGTATATGCCAACCTCATATCTTTTTGTAGACCATTTGAACGCATAACATGGCCAAAGAAACCCAACTTTCTTTTTAGCACTGTTTGTTGTAGCGACTCATCGTTTTCAATACCAATGTCTATGCGTAATTGCGTATCCATTCATTTGTTCTTTTTTCCATCCAAGATATTCTCAGCCTTTTCCTCCAAATCCACATCTCACAAGCGTTAATACAATACAATACATACATACATACATACATACATACATACATACATACATACATACATACATACATACATACATACATATATACATACGTACATACGTACATACATACATACATACATACATACATACATACATACATACATACATACATACATACAGACACACATACATACATACATACATACATATACATAATTTTTATACATACCTTGCATATATACATACATACACTAGACCTAAATGTAAACATTAGTGTGTCCCACGAAAGCATGGGGGGAAAAGTTTTGATGAAACTTTTGATGCAGTCCCTCTAAAAAGTTTCTTTATGGTCCCATAAGAACACCCTCCAAATTTTATGACATTCCTGAATGATTTAGAGGTCGCTCAAGGTCACAGAATTAATGTAATTTCTTTTATATTGAGCATGAAATATATAAGTTTGAAAATTTTCGGAAAGCCGCACTTTGGTTTCGTAATAACACGCTTAGCTGTGTAAGAATACTATCAAATAGTAGAATCTACGAACATGTGATCTTATTTCATATGTGAATAATGTTTTGAGCAAGAATAAGACAGAAAACAGCAGAATCAAGATTGCTTGACCTCACTGCGCATTTTGCAATAGTTCCACACAACGATTCCAATAACATTTTTATTATTAGGGCCTACAGTTTGACGTTTGAGAAATAGTTGTAACCTTGACACGTGGCCAGGCAGTCTGCTAGTAAATAGCTATCTTGGTTATTGATGTTTGAATTGCGGGTACCTGCTGATTTTTGTTGTTGTAGAAAGATCATGCTTAATTATGAATATTGTGGTATAGGCTAATACATTTCTTACATTCTTCATAGCAATAGTCCCACTTTGTTATGGGCCAACTCAATTACGCTGCAGCACTGCTTGTTATTATTTTCGCGGCAATGTCAAAGTTTACCTCGACGCGTAGTACTGACCTTGTTTGGTTGATTGGACATCCCCGTAACACTATGACAGGGGCTCGCCTCCCATCCGCTCGTGATGTTATGAGAAACTTTCTGTACTTTCACCGCAAGCAGAAATTCACAGTTCCACAGAGTGCACAGCAAGTTTATGATCAGCTGCTACCATTCTGGAATAAGTCAAGACTGACCGTACGACACAAACCAGACATTATTGAGAAGATTAAAGACCTCTACTGCCAGCATGCAGTTTTGAGGAAAAATCGCTCAAGGAATAATGCCAAGGATCAGCAGAACCAAAAGGAGTATACCGAAAAACTGGATAGTCTTTTTGACATCAGTCATGCTAACTCTGATAAGCTGATAAAGAATGAGGAAGACCGTCAGTTTCTAAAACTGCAGCAAGCATCTAGAACTGGATGCATTGGGTCTGTTGACAGAAAAACATTTCATCGTGAAAAACGATCAGCTGCGCGCAAAGAAAAATTTCTCAAACGACAAGCCGCTGCAGCCATAGGGGTTGAAGAGGGTGAACCGGATGCATCGGAATCGAATGCGTGGCTGTCAACCATCAGTTCCTCTGATGATGAAGACAAAGAATCTACAGAAGAATTCATTGTCAAACGTCCGAGTAGCAGCGTGAATAAACTGAGTAACGATGCTAAGCGCAGGAATGTGATGACTCAAAAAGTATCTGCCATATTAGATAGAACAAACACAAGTATTCGTACGTCAACGATGATCTTAGCTTCTCTAGTCAACGAAATATCCAGCTCAACATCTTCAGCAGTGCTTTCGAAGAGTAGTATTCATCGTCAACGACAGCATTTTCGCAGTGAAACTGCCAAGCAAAGCAAGGATAACTTTAGAGCCTGCAAATCTGTCGTGCACTGGGATGGCAAGCTGCTACCCGACATCACTGGAGTAAAAATTGGCAAAGTAGACAGACTGTCTGTCCTGACTTCTTCTCTGGTTGATGGAAGTACTAAACTTCTGGGTGTGCCAAAGTTGGCCGCTGGCTCAGGACAGGCAGTAGCGGTGGCTGTTCTGGATCTTTTGAAGTCATGGCAGTGCGATACATTTGTAATCGGCATGTGCTTTGACACAACAGCCTCAAATACCGGTAGGATAAATGGAGCTTGCACCCTTCTAGAGAAGGCAATTGGTCGTAATCTGCTTTGGATGGCCTGTCGACATCATATGTTTGAAGTCTTGTTGTCGGATGCATTCACAGTGTGCCTTGGCAAAATATGTCCATCGACTGGTCCTGACATTCTGCTCTTCAAGCGATTTAGAGATAAATGGTCTGACCTAGCTCACCGCCAACCAAAGCCTCGACCAATGCCACTGATCTCTGCATCTGACAAATTGAAGGAATTTATTAGTGAACAGCTTCAGCGTGGCCACCCTCGAGATGATTATCGAGAATTTCTCCACCTCGCTGCAGCCATGGTTGGATTGAACAGTTCACTAGCGGTTCGCAAGCCTGGTGCCCTTCACAGAGCGCGTTGGATGGCGAAAGCAATATACTCAATGAAGATTGAATTGCTTTATGATGGAAACGAAAACGTGATCCATCTGACTGCAGGTGAATTTCGAGGCATAAAACGATTTAACAGGTTTATAGTCAACATCTACATTCAGTCGTGGTTTTCATGTCCAGTCGCTGCTGACGCACCCATCAATGACATTCAGCTGATCCAAAGGTTGCAGGACTATGACGATTCTGCTCTGCGGACGACAGGTCTAAAGATGATGCAGCGTCATTCTTGGTACCTAAGCCAAGAGATAGCAACCATTGCTCTGTTCTCTCAGCTTCTGTCTTCTGAACAGAAAGCACAGATTATCTCTACAATGAAAGATGATCGAGGATTGCACCTGATTAAGTCTCTTCCCAGTACAATATCGGACTTATCAATTTCTCGAAGCTTTTTCCGAACCGCTGCCATTGACGACAGCTTTCTTGATATTCCAGTTGACGAGTGGAAGGATAACCAATCCTATCAGATTGCATATGATTTTGTAAATAACTTGGCCTGTGTGAATGACCTCGCCGAACGTGGTGTAGCTCTAATGCAGAATTTTAATCCAACAATAACTAAGAATGAAGAACAAAAACAGTTCCTTCTGCAAGTTGTGGAAAAACACAGGCAGGATTTTCCTAAATGCAATCGCGATGATCTTGCAAACATGTAGGCCTAGAATGTAGAATTCGACAGTAAGTAGGCCTAGGATGTGCGTCATTATGAGCACTGAGCAGTGAGGAGAACAAGCCAATGAATGCAGGTTATGGAGAACCAGAAACCTTGACTTGCTGTAATTTGGAATTTGTATTAATGACGGTAACCGATCAGTACTAATAACTGATATTGTGATTTTATACGATTTCTGCATTATTTGATGGTGTAAAACAGACCCATGTATCGAATTGTATCTAATAAAGTTATATACTGTTAGATACTACTATTTCAGACCTTTCCAATGGTATTAAACATGTCATCATAGGATAAAAGGTATGCGTCTAAAAGCATTTAGAAATTGAACACATCGAGCCCAAATTATGGTAATTTGGGGGAAATGTGTTTGCCTTGAGCGACCCCTAAATATTTTTGTATCGTCATAAAATTTTATAGGTGTTATAATGGGACCATACGGAAACTTTTTAGAGGGACTGCATAAAAATTTTCCCCAATTTTTTTTCCTGGGACACCCTAGTAAACATACGTATGTAAACAGATGAATGGAATTAATAGCGGGGCGGAGTGTAATGTCGCAATGGGGTAATGGGTGTGGGAAGTGGTGGGGAAATGGTAGGGGTTATGGGCCGAGGGGTGTGTCCTGTTCCCATTATGCTATAATAGTCGATGCACCATGAACCTATCAATGCTGAAGCCTGGAGTCCGTTGGGCCCCAGGTATGCTAGATATGCCCTAGGTGTCTTTCTCAAATTTTTCCATTCAACCAGTGGTGCTACAGTGTCTGAACCTTTCGTAAGAGAATGAATTGTTGAGGAATTTGAATTATTTCAGATTTTTAGTATTTATATCAATAGAGATATTCAAAGTTTTGCACCTCTGGGTCCAATGGACCCCGTGTGTGCGTCACATGGTTAAGGCAAAGTCGGTTAGCCGACATCCAAGAGATCATGTGACATGGAGTTGATCAGTCCCACACGAGCAGCATACAGGTGGCCAGTGGCCAAGTGTTTAGCAAATAAAGAAGGAATGTCAGCAGTATAAAGTAGATACAAGATTGGGTCAAGGACTGAGCCCTGTGGGACTCTAAGGCTAACTTTAGCCCAGGTCGTTCTGGAATCACCAAGGACGACCATCTGAGAACGATCTGAAAGGTAAGATTTGAAACAGTTAAGAGGGGTCCAGAGAGGCCAGAAGAAAGTTGAAGACGCTGTAGCAGTATCTCATGGCAACCATATCAAAGGCGGGGGAAACATCAAAGAGCGCCAGGAGCGTGAAATGAGACTTATCAATGGCCGAGTAGGTATCAGAGAGGAGAGATAAAAGGGCAGTTTCTGTGGAGTGATGCCCTCTAAACCCAGATTGGCTGGGTGGCAGGAGCCCCGAATGTTGAAGGTACGGGAGGAGCTGGTTGGAGACAAGTCTCTCAGGAGTTTTAGAGATAAACGAAAGGTTAGAGATTGGACGATAATTTTGACAGACAGATCAAGGTTAGCTTTCTTAAGAGTAGGGAAACTATAGCCCGTTTTTGACATGCTGCACTGCAGGGAGGATTGTATGCATGTGCGTATTCATCTCAATGATATGCATACAAGCATGCATTTTCATGTAAGAATGTATTATTATATCCACGCACTTGAGCATGTATACTTTTTTCTATTATAGGAATGCGTTGTTGATATTTGCATGTAGGTTACATCGATGCAAGCCAAACTGCAATAAAATTATGCTCGTATTGCAACTTGTCTTTAAATCGTAAAAGAGAACGAGTTTCGTATGCATTTTTTATTATTAATAATAAGAAATGTCTGCCTTCGATTTGAAGCAGGTCGGACTTTCTTTTTTTGTTATGGCAAGACATTGGAACAGTTAACTATGCATCAAATGCAGTGGCATACTTTTCCATCCAAGTAGTTACGGACTAGTCCGGGACAGCATTCATTCGAAAGGATCTCCGATCCCTTTGAATTATATTCAGGTTTTTTGCAAACCTCACCATGTCTTCTGCAGGTTCTCCGATCCCTTTGAATTCCATTCACTAAACTGCAACGACATATGAAACAATCAATAGCACAAAGATGATCGATGTAACGCAAACTAGGAACGAAGAAGTCCATGGTATGAAATTAATGTGACTGACATCAATTATTTTACTGGAATTAGAATCAACAATGAATACAA